>MU107565.1:0-15361 GCA_012274485.2 Sinapis alba | reverse complement strand
GAAAGAAATTCAGCCCAACTCTTTTGTTGCATCAGATAGCCATTTTTCAGCCCAAAAGAAGATCAAATACACAAGTTGTGAATCCATTCTCTCTTTCTAAAAGGCCATCCACGAAAATAAAGAGAATAAATCAGCAAAAATAATTATTATTGAGTTTTCAAGACAATTTTTTGTTTTAATTAAGTTTTTCTAATTCTTCTAGAATTTTAGGACTTTTCAATTTCTTTTTCTCTACTTAAACTCACTTTTGTTTAAGAAACTATTATTCACTTTTTTATCAAAAAATCTCTCTAAACTTGTGAATCCTTTGTTCATCATATGAACATTGATTGCTAAGGAGTTCATTCTCCAATTGCATCTTGTTTGTGATTGAAATCAGAGTTCATTCTCATGTACACTAACACATCTATACAAGATTTGACCAGTCCATAGATCATTTCTGAAGTTCAACCCATCCATCATCATCAAAATCAACCCCTTTCTCTCTCAAACCACCAGATCTTCCTTCATAGAATCAGGGACAAAAAAGGATCTTCTCACAAGGGATTCATCATCAAGCTTCTAATCAAACCAAGATGAATCACTATTTAAAAAGGTTTATTTGGAACCATTAATCAATGGAAATTCTTTCATGAAGTTAAATAAATCCCATAGGAGTTATGTTGAAGAAGTTATTCCACATTCTAATCAGGATATCCATGTTTAGCTGTTTGGACATATGGCAAATTCTTCATGCTTCTAAACAAACCAAGATGAATCACTATGTTAGAAGCTTGATCTGGAACCATTAATCAGTGGAGAGTATCCATGAAGTTGAATCAATCCCAAAAGAGTTATGTTTAAGAAGTTATTCCACTTTTAATCTGGATATCCATGTTTAGCATGTTTGGACATATGGCAAGTTCTTGTAGCTTCTAATCGAACCAGGATGAATCACTATATAAGAAGCTTTATTTGAAACCTTTATTCAGTGGAGAGTATCCATGAAGTAGTATCAATCTCAAAGGAGTTATGTTTAAGAAGTTCTTCCAATTTCTAATTAGGATATTTATGTTTAGCATGTTTGGACATATGGTAAGTTCTTCATGCTTCTAAACAAACCAAGATGAATCACTATGTAAGAAGCTTGATGTGGAACCATTATTCAGTGGAGAGTATCCATGAAGTTGAATCAATCCCAATGGAGTTATGTTTAAGAAGTTATTCCACTTTCTAATCAGGATATCCATGTTTAGCCTGTTTGGACATATGGCAAGTTCTTGAAGCTTCTAATCAAACAAGGATGAATCACTATGTAAGAAGCTTGATTTGGAAAAATTATTAAGTGGAGGGTATCCATGAAGTTGAATAAATCCCAAAGGAGTTGTCTTTAAGAAGTTATTCCACTTTCTAATCAGGATATCCATGTTTACCTGTTTTGACATATGGCAAATTCTGCAAGCTTCTAATCAAACAAGGATGAATTACTATGTAAGAAGCTTGATTTGAAACTATTATTCAGTGGAGAGTATCCATTAAGTTGAATCAATCCCAAAGGAGCTATGTTTAAGAAGTTATTCCCTTTTCTAATCAGGATATCCATGTTTAGCCTGATTGGACATATGGCAAGTTCTTGAAGTTTCTAATCAAACCAGGATGAATCACTATGTAAGAAGATTGATTTGGAACCATTATTCAGTGGAGAGTATCCATGAAGTTGAATAAATCCCAAAGGAGTTATGTTGAAGAAGTTATTCCACTTCCTAATCAGGATATCCATGTTTAGCCTGTTTTGACATATGGCAAGTTTTGCAAGCTTCTAATCAAACCAGGATGAATTACTATGTAAGAAGCTTGATTTGGAACCATTATTCAGTGGAGAGTATCCATGAAGGTGAATAAATCCCAAAGGAGTTATGTTTAAGAAGTTATTCCACTTTCTAATCCGGATATCCATGTTTAGACTGTTTGGACATATGACAAGTTCTTCAAGCTTCTAATCAAACCAAGATGAATCACTATGTAAAAAGCTTTATTTGGAACCATTAATCAATGGAGATTCTTTCATGAAGTTGAATCAATCCCAAAGGAGTTATGTTGAAGAAGTTATTCCACTTTCTAATCAAAATATCCATGTTTAGCCTGTTTGGACATATGGCAAATTCTTCATGTTTCTGAACAAACCAAGATGAATCACTATGTAAGAAGCTTGATCTGGAACCATTATTCAGTGGAGAGTTCTAAACATGGATATTTTGACATATGGCAAAGTCTGCAAGCTTCTAATCAAACCAGGAGGAATCACTATGTAAGAAGCTTATTTTGGAACCATTAATCAATGGAGAGTCTTTCATGAAGTTGAATCAATCCCAAAGGAGTTATGTTTAAGAAGTTATTCAACTTTCTAATCAGGATATCCATGTTTAGCATGTTGGACATATGGCAAGTTCTTCAAGCTTCTAATCAAACTAGGATGAATCACTATGTAAGAAGCTTTATTTAGAACCATTATTGAGTGGAGAGTATCCATGAAGTTGAATAAATCCAAGGAGTTATGTTTAAGAAGTTATTCCACTTTCTAATCAGGATATCCATGTTTAGCATGTTTGGACATATGGCAAGTTCTTCAAGCTCCTAATCAAACCAGGATGAATCACTATGTAAGAATATTTATTTGGAACCATTATTCAGTGGAGAGTATCCATGAAGTTCAATAAATCCCAAAGGATTTATGTTTAAGAAGTTATTCCACTTTCTAATCAGGATATCCATGTTTAGCCTCTTTGGACATATGGCAAGTTCTACAAGCTTCTAATCAAACCAGGATGAATTACTATGTAAGAATCTTGATTTGGAACCATTATTCAGTGGATAGTATCCATGAAGTTGAATAAATCCCAAAAAATTTATGTTAAAGAAGTTATTCCACTTTCTAATCAGGATATCCATGTGTAGCCTGTTTGGACATATGGCAAGTCCTTGAAGCTTCTAATCAAACCAGGATGAATCACTATGTAAGAAGCTTGATTTGGAACCATTATTCGGTGGATAGTATCCATGAAGTTTAATAAACCCCAAATGAGTTATGTTTAAAAAGTTATTCCACTTTCTAATCAGGATATCCATGTTAAGCATGTTTGGACATATGGCAAGTTCTTCAAGCTTCTAATAAAACTCGGATGAATCAGTATGCAAGAAACTTGATTTGGAACCATTATTCAGTGAAGAGTATCCATAAAGTTGATTAAATCCCAAAGGAGTTATGTTTAAGAAGTTATTCCACTTTCTAATCAGGATATCCATGTTTAGCCTGTTTGGACATATGGCAAGTTCTTCAAGCTTCTAATCAAACCCGGATGAACCACAATGTAAGAAGCTTGATTTAGAACCACTATTCAGTGGAGAGTATCCATGAAGTTGAATAAATCCCAAAGGAGTTATGTTGAAGAAGTTATTCCACTTTCTAATCAGGATATCCATGTTTAGCCTGTTTTGAGATATGGCAAGTTCTTCAAGCTTCTAATCAAACCCGGATGAATCACTATGTAAGAAGCTTGATGTGGAACCATTATTCAGTGGAGAGTATCCATGAAGTTGAATCAATCCCAAAGGATTTATGTTTAAGAATTTATTCCACTTTCTAATCAGGATATCCATGTTTAGCCTCTTTTGACATATGGCAAGTTCTACAAGCTTCTAATCAAACCAGGATGAATTACTATGTAAGAATCTTGATTTGGAACCATTATTCAGTGGATAGTATCCATGAAGTTGAATAAATCCCAAAAGATTTATGTTAAAGAAGTTATTCCACTTTCTAATCAGGATATCCATGTTTAGCCTGTTTGGACATATGGCAAGTTCTTGAAGCTTCTAATCAAACCAGGATGAATCACTATGTAAGAAGCTTGATTTGGAACCATTATTCAGTGGATAGTATCCATGAAGTTTAATAAATCCCAAAGGAGTTATGTTTAAGAAGTTATTCCATTTTCTAATCAGGATATCCATGTTTAGCCTGTTTTGACATATGGCAAGTTCCGCAAGCTTCTAATCAAACCAGGATGAATTACTATGTAAGAAGCTTGATTTGGAACCATTATTCAGTGTAGAGTATCCATGAAGTTGAATCAATCCCAAAAGAGCTATGTTTAAGAAGTTATTCCCCTTTCTAATCAGGATATCCATGTTTAGCCTGTTTGGACATATGGCAAATTCTTGAAGCTTCTAATCAAACCAGGATGAATCACTATGTAAGAAGATTGATTTGGAACCATTATTCAGTCGAGAGTATCCATGAAGTTGAATAAATCCCAAAGGAGTTATGTTGAAGAAGTTATTCCACTTTCTAATCAGGATATCCATGTTTAGCAAGTTTTGACATATGGCAAGTTTTGCAAGCTTCTAATCAAACCAGGATATATTACTATGTAAGAAGCTTGATTTGGAACCATTATTCAGTGGAGAGTATCCATGAAGGTGAATAAATCCCAAAGGACTTATGTTTAAGAAGTTATTCCACTTTCTAATCCGGATATCCATGTTTAGCCTGTTTGGACATATGACAAGTTCTTCAAGCTTCTAATCAAACCAAGATGAATCAGTATGTAAAAAGCTTTATTTGGAACCATTAATCAATGGAGATTCTTTCATGAAGTTGAATAAATCCCATAGGAGTTATGTTGAAGAAGTTATTCCACTTTCTAATCGGATATCCATGTTTAGCCTGTTTGGACATATGGCAAATTCTTCAAGTGATGCAACCCTGACTGAACCAGTTGTTGATTCGGATCTAAACGAGCTGGATGGAGCTAACAATGCCCAAGGAGATGGAATGAATCTAGAGCTGATTGTGAGTGATGATATTGGCATGATGGATCAGGCTGGATGGAAAGAAATTCAGCCCAACTCTTTTGTTGCATCAGATGGACATTTTTCAGCCCAAAAAGAGATTAAATACACAAGTTGTGGATCCATTCTCTCTTTCTAAAAGGCCATCCACGAAAATAAAGAGAAGAAATCAGCAAAAATAATTATTATTGAGTTTTCAAGACATTTTTTTGTTTTAATTAAGTTTTTCTAATTCTTCTAGAATATTAGGACTTTTCAATTTCTTTTTCTCTACTTAAACTCTCTTTTGTTTCAGAAACTATTATTCACCTCTTTATCAAAAAATCTCTCTAAACTTGTGAATCCTTTGTTCATAATATGAACATTGATTGCTAAGGAGTTCATTCTCCAATTGCATCTTGTTTGTGATTGAAATCAGAGTTCATTCTCTTGTACACTAACACATCTATACAAGATTTGACCAGTCCATAGATCATTTCTGAAGATCATCCAATAACCCCATCCATCATCATCAAAATCAACCCCTTTCTCTCTCAAACCACCAGATCTTCCTTCATAGAATCAAGGACAAAAAAGGATCTTCTCACAAGGGATTCATCATCAAGCTTCTAATCAAACCAAGATGAATCACTATTTAACAAGGTTTATTTGGAACCATTAATCAATGGAGATTCTTTCATGAAGTTAAATAAATCCCATAGGAGTTATGTTGAAGAAGTTATTCCACATTCTAATCCGGATATCCATGTTTAGCTGTTTGGACATATGGCAAATTCTTCATGCTTCTAAACAAACCAAGATAAATCACTATGTTAGAAGCTTGATCTGGAACCATTATTCAGTGGAGAGTATCCATGAAGTTGAATCAATCCCAAAGGAGTTATGTTTAAGAAGTTATTCCACTTTCTAATCAGGATATCCATGTTTAGCCTGTTTGGACATATGGCAAGTTCTTGTAGCTTCTAATCAAACCAGTATGAATCACTATATAAGAAGCTTTATTTGGAACCTTTATTCAGTGGAGAGTATCCATGAAGTAGTATCAATCTCAAAGGAGTTATGTTTAAGAAGTTATTCTACTTTTTAATCAGGATATTCATGTTTAGCCTGTTTGGACATATGGTAAGTTCTTGAAGATTCTAATCAAACTAGGATGAATCACTATGTAAGAAGCTTGATTTGGAACAATTATTTAGTGGAGAGTATCCATGAAGTTGAATAAATCCCAAAGGAGTTATGTTTAAGAAGTTATTCCACTTTTTAATCAGGATATCCATGTTTAGCCTGTTTTGACATATGGCAAGTTCTGCGAGCTTCTAATCAAACCAGGATGAATTACTATGTAAGAAGCTTGATTTGGAACCATTATTCAGTGGAGAGTATCCATGAAGTTGAATTAATCCCAAAAGATTTATGTTAAAGAAGTTATTCCACTTTCTAATCAGGATATCCATGTTTAGCCTGTTTGGACATATGGCAAGTTCTTGAAGCTTCTAATCAAACCAGGATGAATCACTATGTAAGAAGCTTGATTTGGAACCATTATTCAGTGGATAGTATCCATGAAGTTGAATAAATCCCAAAGGACTTATGTTTAAGAAGTTATTCCACTTTCAAATCAGGATATCCATGTTAAGCATGTTTGGGCATATGACAAATTCTTCAAGCTTCTAATAACACCCGGATGAATCACTATCTAAGAAGCTTGATTTGGAACCATTATTCAGTGAAGAGTATCCATAAAGTTGATTAAATCCCAAAGGAGTTATGTTTAAGAAGTTATTCCACTTTCTAATCAGGATATCCATGTTTAGCCTGTTTGGACATATGGCACGTTCTTCAAGCTTCTAATCAAACCCGGATGAATCACAATGTAAGAAGCTTGATTTGGAACCATTATTCAGTGGAGAGTATCCATGAAGTTGAATAAATCCCAAAAGAGTTATGTTGAAGAAGTTATTCCACTTTCTAATCAGGATATCCATGTTTAGCCTGTTTTGAGATATGGCAAGTTCTTCAAGCTTCTAATCAAACCCGGATGAATCACTATGTAAGAACCTTGATTTGGAACCATTATTCAGTGGAGAGTATCAATGAAGTTGAATAAATCCAAAAGGAGTTATGTTTAAGAAGTTATTCCACTTTCTAATCAAGATATCCATGTTTAGCCTGTTTGGACATATGGCAAGTTCTTCATGCTTCTAAACAAACCAAGATGAATCACTTTGTAAGAAGGTTAATATGGAACCATTATTCAGTGGAGAGTATCCATGAAGTTAAATCAATCCCAAAGGAGTTATGTTTAAGAAGTTATTCCACTTTCTAATCAGGATATCCATGTTTAGCATGTTTGGACATATGACAAGTTCTTCATGCTTCTAAACAAACCAAGATGAATCACTATGTAAGAAGCTTGATATGGAACCATTATTCAGTGGAGAGTATCCATGAAGTTGAATCAATCCCAAAGGAGTTATGTTTAAGAAGTTATTCCACTTTCTAATCAGGATATCTATGTTTAGTCTGTTTGGACATATGGCAAGTTCTTGAAGCTTCTAATCAAACCAGGATGAATCACTATGTAAGAAGCTTGATTTGGAACAATTATTTAGTAGAGAGTATCCATGAAGTTGAATAAATCCCAAAGGAGTTAGGTTTAAGAAGTTATTCCACTTTCTAATCAAGATATCCATGTTTAGCCTGTTTTGACATATGGCAAGTTCTGCGAACTTCTAATTAAACCAGGATGAATTACTATGTAAGAAGCTTGATATGTAACCATTATTCAGTGGCGAGTATCCATGAAGTTGAATCAATCCCAAAGGAGTTATGTTTAAGAAGTTATTCCACTTTCTAATCAGGATATCTATGTTTAGCCTGTTTGGACATATGGCAAGTTCTTGAAGATTCTAATCAAACCAGGATGAATCACTATGTAAGAAGCTTGATTTGGAACAATTATTTAGTGGAGAGTATCCATGAAGTTTAATAAATCCCAAAGGAGTTATGTTTAAGAAGTTATTCCACTTTCTAATCAGGATATCCATGTTTAGCCTGTTTTGACATATGGCAAGTTCTGCGAGCTTCTAAACAAACCAGGATGAATTACTATGTAAGAAGCTTGATCTGGAACCATTATTCAGTGGAGAGTATCCATGAAGTTGAATCAATCCCAAAGGAGTTATGTTTAAGAAGTTATTCCACTTTTTAATCAGGATATCCATGTTTAGCCTGTTTGGACATATGGCAAGTTCTTGAAGCTTCTAATAAAACCAGGATGAATCACTATGTAAGAAGATTGATTTGGAACCATTATTCAGTGCATAGTATCCATGAAGGTGAATAAATCCCAAAGGAGTTATGTTTAAGAAGTTATTCCACTTTCTAATCTCGATATCCATGTTTAGCTTGTTTGGACATATGACAAGTTCTTCAAGCTTCTAATCAAACCAAGATGAATCACTATGTAAAAAGCTTTATTTGGAACCATTAATTAATGGAGATTTTTTCATGAAGTTGAATAAATCCCATAGGAGTTATGTTGAAGAAGTTATTCCACTTTCTAATCAGGATATCCATGTTTAGCATTTTTGGACATATGGCAAATTCTTCATGCTTCTAAACAAACCAAGATGAATCACTATGTAAGAAGCTTGATCTGGAACCATTATTCAGTGGAGAGTATCCATGAAGTTGAATCAATCCCAAAGGAGTTATGTTTAAGAAGTTATTCCACTTTCTAATCAGGATATCCATGTTTAGCCTGTTTGGACATATGGCAAGTTCTTGAAGCTTCTAATCAAACCAGGATGAATCACTATGTAAGAAGTTTGATTTGGAACCATTATTCAGTGGAGAGTATCCATGAAGTTGAATAAATCCCAAAGGAGTTATGTTGAAGAAGTTATTCCACTCTCTAATCAGGATATCCATTTTTAGCCTTTTTTGACATATGGCAAGTTCTTCAAGCTTCTAATCAAACCAAGATGAATCACTATGTAAAAAGATTTATTTGGAACCATTAATCAATGGATATTCTTTCATGAAGTTGAATAAATCCCATAGGAGTTATGTTGAAGAAGTTATTCCACTTTCTAATCAGGATATCCATGTTTAGCCTGTTTGGACATATGGCAAATTCTTCATGCTTCTAAACAAACCAAGATGAATCACTATGTAAGAAGCTTGATCTGGAACCATTATTCAGTGGAGAGTATCCATGAAGTTGAATCAATCGCAAAGGAGTTATGTTTAAGAAGTTATTCCACTTTCTAATCAGGATATCCATGTTTAGCCTGTTTTGACATATGGCAAGTTTTGCAAGCTTCTAATCAAACCAGGATGAATTACTATGTAAGAAGCTTGATTTGGAACCATTATTCAGTGGAGAGTATCCATGAAGGTGAATAAATCCCAAAGGAGTTATGTTTAAGAAGTTATTCCACTTTCTAATCCGGATATCCATGTTTAGACTGTTTGGACATATGACAAGTTCTTCAAGCTTCTAATCAAACCAAGATGAATCACTATGTAAAAAGCTTTATTTGGAACCATTAATCAATGGAGATTCTTTCATGAAGTTGAATAAATCCCATCGGAGTTATGTTGAAGAAGTTATTCCACTTTCTAATCAGGATATCTCTGTTTAGCCTGTTTGGACATATGGTAAATTCTTCATGTTTCTAAACAAACCAAGATGAATCACTATGTAAGAAGCTTGATCTGGAACCATTATTCAGTGGAGAGTATCCATGAAGTTGAATCAATCCCAAAGGAGTTATGTTTAAGAAGTTATTCCACTTTTTAATCAGGATATCCATGTTTAGCCTGTTTGGACATATGGCAAGTTCTTGAAGCGTCTAATCAAACCAGGATGAATCACTATGTAAGAAGATTGATTTGGAACCATTATTCAGTGGAGAGTATCCATGAAGTTGAATAAATCCCAAAGGAGTTATGTTGAAGAAGTTATTCCACTTCCTAATCAGGATATCTATGTTTAGCCTGTTTTGACATATGGCAAGTTTTGCAAGCTTCTAATCAAAGCAGGATGAATTAATATATAAGAAGCTTGATTTGGAACCATTATTCAGTGGATAGTATCCATGAAGGTGAATAAATCCCAAAGGAGTTATGTTTAAGAAGTTATTCCACTTTCTAATCCGGATATCCATGTTTAGCCTGTTTGGACATATGACAAGTTCTTCAAGCTTCTAATCAAACCAAGATGAATCACTATGTAAAAAGCTTTATTTGGAACCATTAATCAATGGATATTCTTTCATGAAGTTAAATAAATCCCATAGGAGTTATGTTGAAAAAGTTATTCCACTTTCTAATCAGGATATCCATGTTTAGCTTGTTTGGACATATGGCAAATTCTTCATGCTTCTAAAAAAACCAAGATGAATCACTATGTAAGAAGCTTGATCTGGAACCATTATTCAGTGGAGAGTATCCATGAAGTTGAATCAATCCCAAAGGAGTTATGTTTAAGAAGTTATTCCACTTTCTAATCAGGATATTCATGTTTAGCCTGTTTCGACATATGGCAAGTTCTTGAAGCTTCTAATCAAACCAGGATGAGTTACTATGTAAGAAGATTGATTTGGAACCATTATTCAGTGGAGAGTATCCATGAAGTTAAATAAATCCCAAATGAGTTATGTTGAAGAAGTTATTCCGCTCTCTAATCAGGATATCTATTTTTAGCCTTTTTGACATATGGCAAGTTCTTCTAGCTTCTAATCAAACCAAGATGAATCACTATGTAAAAAGATTTATTTGGAACCATTAATCAATGGATATTCTTTCATGAAGTTGAATAAATCCCATAGGAGTTATGTTGAAGAAGTTATTCCACTTTCTAATCAGGATATCCATGTTTAGCCTGTTTGGACATATGACAAATTCTTCATGCTTCTAAGCAAACCAAGATGAATCACTATGTAAGAAGCTTGATCTGGAACCATTATTCAGTGGAGAGTATCCATGAAGTAGAATCAATCCCAAAGGAGTTATGTTTAAGAAGTTATTCCACTTTCTAATCAGGATATCCATGTTTAGCCTGTTTGGACATATGGCAAGTTCTTGAAGCTTCTAATCAAACCAGGATGAATCACTATGTAAGAAGATTGATTTGGAACCATTATTCAGTGGAGAGTATCCATGAAGTTGAATAAATCCCAACGGAGTTATGTTGAAGAAGTTATTCCACTCTCTAATCAGGATATCCATTTTTAGCCCTTTTTGACATATGGCAAGTTCTTCAAGCTTCTAATCAAACCAAGATGAATCACTATGTAAGAAGATTTATTTGGAACCATTAATCAATGGATATTCTTTCATGAAGTTGAATAAATCCCATAGGAGTTATGTTGAAGAAGTTATTCCACTTTCTAATAAGGATATCCATGTTTAGCCTGTTTGGACATATGGCAAATTCTTCATGCTTCTAAACAAACCAAGATGAATCACTATGTAAGAAGCTTGATCTGGAAACATTATTAAGTGGAGAGTATCCATGAAGTTGAATCAATCCCAAAGGAGTTATGTTTAAGAAGTTATTCCACTGTCGAATCAGGATATCCATGTTTAGCCTGTTTGGACATATGGCAAGTTCTTCAAACTCCTAATCAAACCATGATGAATCTATTGACCATGAAGAAGAATAAGAGACAATAAGAGAAGGCTAAGTAAGAGTCTTGGATTACAAGGCAGTCCGTACAACTTGTACGGATTAGACTTCATCCCATCCGTGACCTAACTTGACTTGGAGGCAAAGGAACTGATGGGAATGTCGACCACTTTGATTCAGAAACAAGAGAAGGCCGTTGGAGATATTTGTACATGAAGAAACATTTAAATAAAGGAGTCACATGTTGAGGTTAGCCTTGGAGCCGTTTGGGTCTTGTCCCTTTCACTGTCCAGACGCGCCAGCATGAGACATAATTGTTTATCATTTCCCATTTTTTATTGTTTCTTTTTTTCTGATTGTCTAGTCTATATAAAGACATGTAACCCTTTGTAGTTTAATTAAGGAAATCAGATCCTTCCTATTCTCTTATATTCTTGGTCGACTAACTTACTTCTCCCTCTCTCTCCTTTCTTATCCGGATCAAACTCTCTCTCTCTCTCACTTGTTCTTCACATGTTCTTCACTTGTTCTTCACTAAACTTACATGGTATCAGAGCTTTAAGCTTCTGAGAACCTATTTTCCTTCCGCAAATCTACTCTGAAACTCACTCCCTTCCATTCTACTCGGTCACTCTCTTGAAAAACAATCCTACAAAATTCTTAGTCTAAGCGAGTGAGAGAAAGTGTTCTTGAGTGTTCTTGAGGATTAGTTGAGGAGTCTTCCTTTGTGTTGAACGTGCTCACTCTTTTCTGTCCCACTCTCTTCTGTTCCTCTCCTAGACTCGTTCACCTAAGTTTGAAATTCAAACTGTACTTGGCGCCTCTCTCATCTCAAGGAAACCATGGAGCAACAAAGACCAGTTCACATTCCGAGTGTCCTCAAAGGGACAAACTACATTACTTGGTCAAGACTAACCAAGACTGCCCTTGGAGGAAGAGGATTGTGGGGGCATATCACATCAAGTGAAGCACCAAAGCAAATCACCCAAGGGGAAGATGACAAGGAGGTTGTAGTGACTGATGAAGGCAAATGGGAACAAGAAGATCTCATGGTGCTGTCAGCCTTGCAAAGCTCACTTGACACACCTATCATGGACTGTTACTCACACTGTGAGACAGCCAAGAAGCTATGGGACACCTTATACAAGGTGTATGGCAACACCTCAAACCTTACAAGGATCTTTGAAGTAAAGAGAGCCATCAACAATTTACATCAAGAAGAGATGGATCTTACCAAGCACTTGGGAAAGTACAGCCAACTGTGGTCTGAGCTTGAGATACTTAGACCAAGTACCACTGACCCTAATACTCTTGAAGAAAGGCGTGAGCAAGACAAAGTATTTGGGTTACTTCTCACACTGAACTCAAGCTTCAGTGACCTTCTCAAACACATATTGCGAGCCAAGGAGCTCCCTAGCTATGATGATGTGTGTGCCCAACTTCAGAAAGAGTTAGGCTCAGATGGCTTGTTTGGTGGAAAAGGAGAACTCTCTATGGCAAACAAGGCTGACAAGGTGGGGAATGCTTCAGCAAATAAAGCCTACTTCAAACCAAGAGGAGGAGGAGACAAATCTGTGACTTGCGAACATTGCAAGAGGCAAGGGCACTCCAAAAACAATTGCTGGATCCTCCACCCACACCTCAGGCCAGCTCCAGCCAACAAGTACAATCAAGCAAGAGCAAATGAAGCTGTTCAACAGAATGACCAGCAGATGGTTCAACCCATGCACCTAGCTAGTGAAGGGAGGGCTTTGGTGTCAACTACACACGCACCAACCTATGCTGTTGGAGCTTCTTCTCAGCCTGCCCAAGAGGATGCATTCATCCGCAAGTCAGACATTGAGGCCTTGATCAAAGCCCTCAATGCAAACTCTGGTAACATTAGTAGTAATGTCTTACATAAATCACTGAATGTTAAACCATTAGTAATTGATTCAGGAGCATCTCATCACATGATTAAGGATTCTAGTCTCATTAGTAACATAGAGCCTGCTCTAGGAAGTGTGACAATTGCTAATGGTGATAGAATACCTATTAAAGGTATAGGGAACTTAAAGCTGTTTGAAAAAGAGTCTAAAGCATTTTACATGCCCTCATTTGCATCCAACTTACTCTCGGTTAAAAAGGCAACTACTGATCTGAATTGTAATGTTATCTTCAGTCCTAATAATGTTCATTTTCAGGATATTGAGACAAGTAAGATGCTGGGAAAGGGTGTTAGCAAGGGCGGATTATATTTGCTTGAAGACACCAAAATTAGTTCTGATTTTTCTCATGCTTTTAGTTCCAATTCTACTTTAGCTTTTGATGTATTATGGCATGCTAGACTAGGTCATCCTCATTCTCGTGCCTTAGGACTATTGTTACCTAAAGTTCCCTTTAAGAATGATACCTGTGAAGCTTGTATCCTTGGGAAACATTGCAAGACTGTCTTTGTTAAATCCACTACTATTTATGATCATTGCTTTGATTTAGTTCACTCAGATGTTTGGACTGCTCCTTGTGTTTCTAGGGAAAATTATAAATATTTTGTCACATTCATTGATGAGAAATCTAAATATACTTGGCTAACCTTAAATCAATCAAAGGATAGGGTATTAGAAGCATTTATGAACTTTCAAAGTTATGATACTAATCATTTCAATGCCAAGATCAAAATATTTAGGTCAGACAATGGTGGACAATACACAAGTCATGCTTCAAGAATCATTTAGCCAAACATGGAATCATTCACCAAACTAGTTGCCCTTACACACCACAACAAAATGGAGTATCTGAGAGAAAGAATCGACATCTCATGGATGTTGCTAGAAGCATGATGTTCCATGCCAATGTCCCAAAGAGATTTTGGGGAGATGCTGTGGTGGCTGCCTGCTACTTAATCAATAGAACCCCCACAAGAATTCTCCATGATGTCTCTCCTTATGAGGTATTAAACAAAAACAGACCCTCCATTGATCATTTGTGTGTGTTTGGTTGCACTTGCTTTGTCTTGATTCAAGGTGAACAGAGAAATAAGCTTGAAGCCAAGAGTATCAAAGCAATGTTCATTGGATACTCAGCTAACAAGAAGGGATACAAATGCTATGTACCTGAAACCAGAAGAGTGATGGTTTCTCGGGATGTAAAGTTCATGGAGTCCAAGGGGTACTATGATGAGAAGAGCTGGGAGAGCTTGAAAGACCTATCAAATGCACCCTCGGATAGAGCCAATAATTTGAGGATCATACTTGAGAGTCTCGGCATTGGCCAACCAAGAGAAGGGGGAAGGTCTCACTCTCCACAACCCCAAGTGAGTGAACCGGCTGTAGAAACTCCTCACCTTGATCCTGAAGGGGGGAACCAAACAGAACCAGCTGAAACAAGTCATCAAGAGGGTTCTGAAGTTCATGATCAAGGTGAGCAAGAGGAACAACATGAAATTATACAACATAAAGATGATACAGATCAAGATGATGGAAACAAAACTGAAGAGGTAGAACCAGAACAAGCTCAGCCACTAAGGAGAAGCACTAGAATAAGGCATGGACCAGAACACTGGAAGAACACAAGAGTGTACTTCAATGCTAATGTGGTAGCTCATCCAGAGAGGGCAGTGTGTTCATTAGCTCAATATCCAGAAGAGCATCAAGTCTTCATGAGTAATGTGGATCAGGAATACATTCCCAAGACTTATGAAGAAGCAATGGCAAATTATGAGTGGAAAGCATCAGTGGGAGATGAGATGGGTGCCATGATCAAGAATGACACATGGTTTGAAACTGAACTTCCCAAAGGCAAGAAAGCTGTGACAAGTCGCCTACTCTACACTATCAAGTATCTAGCTAATGGAAAACCAGAAAGAAAGAAGACAAGGCTGGTAGCAAGGGGATTCACTCAAACGTATGGTGAAGA
>MU107564.1:23185-42707 GCA_012274485.2 Sinapis alba | reverse complement strand
GGTCGATTTTTCATGGCCTGATGGACCAGTCTGGACAGTCCTTGGTCCATCCAGGCAGTACGGATGGCTGATCGTATCAGCCTCTCAGTATGTATGGCTGATCGTATCAGCCTATCAGTACGTATGGGTGATTTTCATGTACTGATGGGACCAGTCTGGACAGTCCATGGTCCGTTCAGTTAAGTACTTCCATTCAGTACGGTTAAGGCTGATCATATGAGCCTATCAGTACGTATGGGTCAATTTTTCATGTCATGATCGACCAGTCTGTACAGTCCTTGGTCCATCCGGGTAGTGCGGTTGGCTGATTGTATCATCATATCAGTACGTATGGGTCATTTTTCATGTACTGATGGGACCAGTGTGGACGGTCCTTGGTCCATCCAGGCCCTACGGATGGTTGATCGTATCACCATATCAGTACGTATGGGTCATTTTTCTGTACTGGTGGGACCAGTCTGGACAGTCCTTAATCTTTCCATTCAGTACGGTTAAGGCGGATCATATCAGCCTATCAGTACGTATGGGTCGATTTTTCATGGCCTGATGGACCAGTGTGGACAGTCCTTGGTCCATTCAGACAGTACGGATTGCTGTTCGTATCATTGTATCAAAACGTAGGGTTTATTTTCATCTACTGATGGTACCACTCTGGACAGTCCTTGGTCCATGCAGGTAGTACAGATGGTTGATCGTATCATCATATCAGTACTTATGGGTCATTTTCATGTACTGATGGGACCAGTCTGGACAGTCCATGGTCCATTGAGTTAAATCCTTCCATTCAGTACAGATAAGGCTGATCGTAGCAGCCTATCAGTACGTATGGGTCAATTTTTCATGTCCTGATTGACCAGTCTGGACAGTCCTTGGTCCTTCCAGGCAGTGCGGATGGCTGATCGTATCAGCCTATCAGTACGTATTGGTCATTTTTCATGTACTGATGGGACCAGTATGGACAGTCCATGGTCCGTTGAGTTAAATCCTTCCATTCAGTACGGTTAAGGCTGTTCATATCATCCTATCAGTACATATGGGTCGTTTTCATGGCCTGATGGACCTGTCTGGAAAGTCCTTGGTCCTTCCAGGCAGTACGGATTGCTGATCAAATCAGCCTATCAGTATGTATGGGTCATTTTTCATGTACCGATGGGACCATTCATGACAGTCCATGATCCGCTGAGTTAAATTCTTTACTTTGAGAAACTCCTCGTCCAAGCGGTTGGGAAAGGAAGTTTTAATCGATTTCTTCTCAATTTTACTCCTGTCTGTCGAAATAGTATCCAAAGAAACCAGAGAAAACTGAGAGAAGAACTTTGAGAGAGAAAGAGAAAGAGAAACCGATTTGTGGTGTTTCCTTTGATTGATTCTGGTGGGATTTGTCGGTGAAATTGGAAAGGATGGATACAAGGCAGATATACAGGAGAAGGAGTCGCCCCCTGGAGATCATAATCCATCTGTGGTTATGGATCTGTCTGGTTCGGATGGTTACACCTTACTCTTATCTTATACTCTGTTCTTCATCTATTTCTTGTTGTGGTATTGGATGTTGATGTTTCAGGTACGAAGACGCCGATTTGAGGCCTTGGCCTTGGCCGAGATCTATTTTATCTATATTATCTAGACCGAATTTGAGAATTTCCTCCCGGGAATCTCTTAGTTGATAATTATCATGAATTATCATGAATATTAATTAGTTTTTAGGAATTGATTTGATGATGTTCAGTTTTCATTTATTTGACTGATCATGGGAATCTCTTAGTTGGGAATTAAATGAGTTTTCATGAATTTTTTTAATTTTTGGAGTACTTTTGAAAATGGTCAGAAATAGCATTGATGTGTAAAGTGGTGTTTAGAATATATTCCAACCATGCAGTGTGATAGTATTTCTGTGTAATAAACTGATCATGAGTTTCTGTTGTGTGATTGTGTTGGTCTCAGGTACAGACTTGGACCGTGGTAAACGAAAGGCGCCGTGAGGACTCAGGCCATGGGAAGATGTGTGGTGAATATGTCATACATAACTGTCATGTTATCTTAGTAGTCCATTGTGGAACTTGTGAACTTATGCTTTAGCCTATTGTGCAACTTGTTTCTGCTGAACGAAGGAATGATGTTTGTTTCTGTTTTATCTATCTATGGAGTATCTATTTTCCTTATTGCTTCCGCTTGTATTCTGTTGTCAATGAACCTCCAATCTCTGATAAATACTTAGGAAAATATTGTCTTCATTCGGAATTAATGGAATCAAACTTGTTAGAATTGTTTGGTAAGACCGTGGTCTGGTTGGAATGAGGAATCTAGGATCGGGTCTTACACGTCTGGACAGTTCTTGGTCCATCCAGGCAGTACGGATGGCTGATCGTATCAGCCTATCAGTATGTATGGCTGAACGTATCAGCCTATCAGTTCGTACGGGTGATTTTTCCTGTACTGATGGGACCAGTCTGGACAGTCCATGGTCCGTTGAGTTAAATACTTTCATTCAGTAATGTTAAGGCTGATAATATCAGCCTATCAGTATGTACGGGTCAAATTTCATGGCCTGATGGACCAGTCTGGACAGACCTTTGTCCATCCAGGCAGTACGGATGGCTGATCGTATCATCATATCAGTATGTACGAGTCATTTTTCATGTACTGATGGGACAAGTCCGGACAGTCCATGGTCCGTTGAGTTAAACCACTAATTCAGTACGGATAAGGCTGATCATATCAGCGTATCAGTACGTATGGGTCAATTTTTCATGGCCTGATGGACCAGTCTGGACAGTCCTTGGTCCATCAAGGCAGTACGGATAGCCGATCGTATCAGCCTATCAGTACGTATGGGTCATTTTTTATAGACTGATGAGACCAGTCAAGACAGTCAATGGTCGGATGGGTTATATCCTTCCATTCAATACGGTTAAGCCTGATCATATCGGCCCATCAGTACGTATGGGTCGATTTTTCATGGCCTGATGGACCAGTCTGGACAGTCCTTGGTCCATCCAGGCAGTACGGATGGCTGATCGTATCAGCCTATCAGTACGTATGGGTCATTTTTCATGTACTGATGGGACACGTCTGGACAATCCATGGTCCATTAAATTAAAAACTTCCATTCAGTACCGTTAAGGCTGATCATATCAGCCTATCAATACGTATGGGTCAATTTTTCATGGCCTGATGGACCAGTCTGGACAGTCCTGGGTCCATCCAGGCAGTACGGATGGCTGATCATATCATCATATCAGTACGTATGGGTCATTTTTTATGTACTGGTGGGATCAGTCTGGACAGTCCTTAATCTTTCCATTCAGTACGGTTAAGGCGGATCATATCAGCCTATCAGTACGTATGGGTCAATTTTTCATGGCCTGATGGACCAGTCTGGACAGTCCTTGGTCCATCCAGACAGTACGGATTGCTGTTCGTATCATTGTATTAATACGTAGGGTTTATTTTCATGTACTGATGGTACCAGTCTGGACAGTTCTTGGTCCATGCAGGCAGTACAGATGGTTGATCGTATCATCATATCAGTACTTATGGGTCATTTTCATGTACTGATGGGACCAGTCTGGACAGTCCATGGTCCGTTGAGTTAAATCCTTCCATTCAGTACAGATAAGGCTGATCGTAGCAGCCTATCAGTATGTATGGGTCAATTTTTCATGGCCTGATTGACCAGTCTAGACAGTCCTTGGTCCTTCCAGGCAGTGCGGATGGCTGATCGTATCAGCGTATCAGTACGTATTGGTCATTTTTCGTGTACTGATGGGACCAGTATGGACAGTTCATGGTCCGTTGAGTTAAATCCTTCCATTCAGTACGGCTAAGGATGTTCATATCATCCTATCAGTACATATGGGTCGATTTTTCATGGCCTGATGGACCTGTCTGGAAAGTCCTTGGTCCTTCCAGGCAGTACGGATGGCTGATCAAATCAGCCTATCAGTATGTTTGAGTCATTTTTCATGTACTGATGGGACCATTCATGACAGTCCATGATCCGCTGAGTTAAATTCTTTACTTTGAGAAACTGCTCGTCCAAGCGGTTGGGAAAGGAAGTTTTAATCGATTTCTTCTCAACTTTACTCCTGTCTGTCGATATAGTATCCAAAGAAACCAGAGAAAACTCAGAGAAGAACTTTGAGAGAGAAAGAGAAAGAGAAACCGATTTGTGGTGTTTCCTTTGATTGATTCTGGTGGGATTTGTCGGTGAACTTGGAAAGGATGGATACAAGGCAGATATACAGGAGAAGTAGTCGGCCCCTGGAGATCATAATCCTAAGGTGAGAGGTGTGGCCAAGAACTAGTGAACATAACTGATGGTTAATCCATCTGTGGTTATGGATCTGTCTGGTTCGGATGGTTACACCTTACTCTTATCTTATACTCTGTTCTTGATCTATTTCTTGTTGTGGTATTGGATGTTGATGTTTCAGGTACGAAGACACCGATTTAAGTCCTTGGCCTTGGCCGAGATCTATATTATCTATATTATCTAGGCCGAATTTGAGAATTTCCTCCCAGGAATCTCTTAGTTGATAATTATCATGAATTATCATGAATTTTAATTAGTTTTTAGGAATTGATTTCATGATGTTCAGTTTAGATTTATTTGACTCATCATGGGAATCTCTTAGTTGGGAATTATAATGAGTTTTCATGATTTTTTTTAAATTTTTGGAGTACTTTTGAAAATGGCCAGAAGTGGCATTGATGTGTAGAGTGGTGTTTAGAATCTATTCCAACCATGCAGTGTGATAGTATTCCTGTGTAATAAACTGATCATGTGTTTGTGTTGTGTGATTGTGTTGGTCTCAGGTACAGACTTGGACCATGGTAAACAAAAGGCACCGTAAGGACTCAGGCCATGGGAAGATGTGTGGTGAATAGGTCATACATAACTGTCGTGTTATCTTAGTAGTCTATTGTGGAACTTGTGAACTTATGCTTTAGCCTATTGTGCAACTTGTTTCTGCTGAACGAAGGAATGATGTTTGTTTCTGTTTTATCTATCTATGGAGTATCTATTTTCCTTATTGCTTCCGCTTGTATTCTGTTGTCAATGAACCTCCAATCTCTGATAAATACTTAGGAAAATATTGTCTTTAATCGGAATTAATGGAATCAAACTTGTTAGAATTGTTTGGTAAGACCGTGGTCTGGTTGGAATTAGGAATCCAGGATCGGGTCTTACAAGTCTGGACAGTTCTTGGTCCATCCAGGCAGTACGGATGGCTGATCGTATCAGCCTATCAGTATGTATGGCTGAACGTATCAGCCTATCAGTTCGTATGGGTGATTTTTCATGTACTAATGGGACCAGTCTGGACAGTCCATGGTCTGTTGAGTTAAATACTTTCATTCAGTATGGTTAAGGCTGATAATATCAGCCTATCAGTATGTACGGGTCAAATTTCATGGCCTGATGGACCAGTCTGGACAGACCTTTGTCCATCCAGGCAGTACGGATGGCTGATCGTATCATCATATCAGTATGTATGAGTCATTTTTCATGTACTGATGGGACAAGTCCGGACAGTCCATGGTCCGTTGAGTTAAACCACTAATTCAGTACGGTTAAGGCTGATCATATCAGCGTATCAGTACGTATGGGTCGATTTTTCATGGCCTGATGGACCAGTCTGGACAGTCCTTGGTCCATCAAGGCAGTACGGATAGCCGATCGTATCAGCCTATCAGTACGTATGGGTCATTTTTCATTTACTGATGAGACCAGTCAAGACAGTCCATGGTCCGATGAGTTATATCCTTCCATTCAATACGGTTAAGCCTGATCATATCAGCTCATCAGTACGTATGGGTTGATTTTTCATGGCCTGATGGACCAGTCTGGACAGTCCTTGGTCCATCCAGGCAGTACGGATGGCTGATCGTATCAGCCTATCAGTACGTATGGGTCATTTTTCATGTACTGATGGGACACGTCTGGACAATCCATGGTCCATGAAATTAAATACTTCCATTCAGTACGGTTAAGGATGATCATATCAGCCTATCAGTACGTATATGTCAATTTTTCATGGCCTAATGGACCAGTCTGGACAGTCCTGGGTCCATCCAGGCAGTACGGATGGCTGATCATATCATCATATCAGTACGTATGGGTCATTTTTTATGTACTGATGGGACCAGTGTGGACGGTACTTGGTCCATCCAGGCAGTACAGATGGCTGATTATACGTATGGTATTAGTACGTATGGGTCATTTTTCATGTACTGATGGGACTAGTCTGGACAGTCCATGGTCCGTTGAGTTAAATCCTTCCATTCAATACGGACAAGGCTGTTCATATCATCATATCAGTATGTATGGGTCGACTTTTCATGGCCTGATGGACCAGTCTGGACAGTCCATTGTCCATTGAGTTATATCCTTCCATTCAGTACGATTAAGGCTCATCATATTAGCCTATCAGTACGTATGGGTCGATTTTTCATGGCCTTATGGACCAGTCTGGACAGTCCCTTGTCCATCCAGGCAGTACGGATGGCTGATCGTATCATCATATCAGTACGTAAGGGTCATTTTTCATGTACTGATGGGACCAGTGTTGACGGTCCTTGGTCCATCCAGGCAGTACGGATGGCTGATCGTACCATCATATCAGTATGTATGGGTGATTTTTCATGAACTGATGGGACCAGTCTGGACAGTCCATGATCCTTTGGGTTAAATCCTTTCATTCAGTACGGTTAAGGCTGATCATATCAGCCTATCAGTACTTAAGGGTCAATTATTCATGGCCTGATAAACCAGTCGTGAGAGTCCTTGGTCTATCCAGGCAGTACGGATGGCTGATCATATCATCATATCAGTACGTATGGGTCATTTTTCATGTACTGATGAGACGAGTGTGGACGGTCCTTGGTCTATCCAGGCAGTACGGATGGCTGATCGTAACATCATATCAGTACGTATGGGTCATTTTTCGTGAACTGATGGGACCAGTCTGGACAGTCCTTCGGGTTAAATTCTTTCATTCAGTATGGTTAAGGCTGATCATATCAGCCCATTAGTCCGTATGGGTTGATTTTCCATGGCCTGATGGACCAGTTTGGACCGTCGTGGGTCCATCCGGGCAGTTTGGATGGCTGATCGTATCATCATTTCAGTACGTATGGGTCATTTTTCATGTACAGATGGGACCAGTGTGGACGGCCCTTGGTCCGTCGAGGCAGTACAAATGGGTGATTGTACGTATGGTATCAGTACCTATGGGTCATTTTTCATGTACTGATGGGACTAGTCTGGACAGTCCATGGTCCGTTGAGTTAAATCCTTCCATTTAGTACGGACAAGGCTGATCATATCAGCCTATCAATACGTATCGGTCGACTTTTCATGGCCTGATGGACCAGTCTGGACAGTACTTCGTCCTTCCAAGCAGTACGGATGGCTGATTGTATCAGCCTATCAGTACGTATGGGTCATTTTTCATGAACTGATGGGACCAGTCCGAACAGTCCATGGTCCGTTGAGTTATATCCTTCCATTTAGTACGGTTAAGGCTGTTCATATCAGCCTATCAGTACGTATGGGTCGATTTGTCATGTCCATTGATGGACCTGTCTTGACAGTCCTTGGTCCTTTCAGGCAGTACGGATGGCTGATCGAATCAGCCTATCAGTACGTATGGGTCAATTTTCATGGACTAATGGGACCAGTCCTCACAGTCCATGATCTGTTGAGTTAAATCCTTCCATTCAGTTTGGATAAGGCTTATCATTTCAGCCTATCAGTACATATGGGTCCATTTTTCATGGCCTGATGGACCAGTCTGGACAGTCCTTGGTCTTTCCAGGCAGTACGGATGGCTGATCGTATCAGCCTATCAGTATGAATGGGTCATTTTTCATCTACTGATGGACCAGTCTGGTCAGTCCATGGTCCGTTGAGTTAAATCCTTTCATTCATTTCGGTTAAGTCTGTTCATATCAGCCTATCAGTACATATGGGTCGATTTTTCATGGCCTGATGGACCTGTCTGGACAGTCCTTGGTCCTTCCAGGAAGTATGGATGGCAGATCAAATCAGCCTATCAGTACGTTTGGTTCATTTTTCATGTACTGATGGGACCAGTCCTGACAGTCCATGATCCATTGAGTTAGATCCTTCCAGTCAGTTTGGATAAGGCTTATCATTTCAGCCTATCAGTACGTATGGATCAATTTTTTATGGCCAGATGGACCATCTGGACAGTCCTTGGTCTTTCCAGACAGTTTGGATGGCTGATCGTATCAGCCTATCAGTACGTTTGGGTCATTTTTCATGTACTGTTGGGACCAGTCCGGACAGTTCATTGTCGGTTGAGTTAAATCCTTCCATTCAGTATGGACAAGGCTGATCATATCAGCCCATCAGTCCGAATGGGTCGATTTTTCTTGGCCCGACGGACCAGTCTGGACAGTCCCTGGTCCATCCAGGCAGTACGGATGGATGATCGTATCAGCCTATCAGTACGTATGGCTGATCGTATCAGCCTATCAGTACGTATGGCTGATCGTATCAGCCTATCAGTACGTATGGGTGATTTTTCATATACTGATGGGACAAGTCTGGAAAGTCCATGGTCCGTTGTGTTAAATACTTCCATTCAGTACGGTTTAGGCTGATCATATCAGCCTATCAGTACGTATGTGTCAATTTTTCATGGCCTGATGGACCAGTCTGGACAGTCATTGGTCCATCCAGGCAGTACGGATGGCTGATTGTATCATCAAATCAGTACATATGGGTCATTTTTCATGTACTGATGGGACCGGTGTGGACGGTCCTTGGTCCATCCAGGAAGTACGGATGGCTGATCTTATCATCATATCAATACATATGGGTCAATTTTCATGTACTGATGGGACCAGTCAGGACAGTCCATGGTCCGTTGGGTTAAATACTTTCATTCAGTGCGGTTAAGGCTGATCATATCAGCCTATAGTACGTATGGGTCAATTTTTCATGGCCTGATGGACAAGTCTGGACAGTCCTGGGTCCATCCAGGCAGTACGGATGGCTGATCGTATCATCATATCAGTACGTATGGGTCATTTTTCATGTACTGATGGGACCAGTGTGGACGGTCCTAGATCAATCCAGCAGTACAGATGGTTGATTGTACGTATGGTACTAGTACGTATGGGTCATTTTTCGTGTACTGATGGGACTAGTCTGGACAGTCCATGGTCCGTTGAGTTAAATCCTTCCATTCAGTACGGACAAGGCTGATCATATCAGCCTATCAGTACGTATGGGTCGACTTTTCCTAGCCTGATGGACCAGTCTGTATAGTCATTGGTCCTTCCAAGCAGTACGGATGGCTGATTGTATCAGCCTATCAGTATGAATGGGTCATTTTTCATCTACTGATGGACCGGTCTGGACAGTCCATGGTCCGTTGAGTTAAATCCTTCCATTCATTACGGTTAAGTCTGTTCATATCAGCCTATCAGTACATATGGGTCGATTGTTCATGGCCTGATGGACCTGTCTGGACAGTCCTTGGTCCTTCCATGAAGTATGGATGGCTGATCAAATCAGCCTATCAGTACGTTTGGTTCATTTTTTATGTACTGATGGGACCAGTCCTGACAGTCCATGATCCATTGAGTTAAATCCTTCCAGTCAGTTTGGATAAGGCTTATCATTTCAGCCTATCAGTACGTATGGATCAATTTTTCATGGCCAGATGGACCAGTCTGGACAGTCCTTGGTATTTCAAGGCAGTACGGATGGCTGATCGTATCAGCCTATCAGTACGTATGGATCATTTTTAACGTACTGTTGGAACCAGTCCGGACAGTTCGTTGTCCGTTGAGTTAAATCCTTCCATTCAGTATGGACAAGGCTGATCATATCAGCCCATCAGTCCGAATGGGACGGTTTTTCTTGCCCCGATGGACCAGTCTGGACAGTCCCTGGTCCTTCCAGGCAGTACAGATGGATGATCGTATCAGCCTATCAGTACGTATGGCTGATCGTATCAGCCTATCAGTACGTATGGCTGATTGTATCAGCCTATCAGTACGTATGGCTGATTGTATCAGCCTATCAGTATGTATGGGTGATTTTTCATATACTGTTGGGACAAGTCTGGACAGTCCATGGTCCGTTGTGTTAAATACTTCCATTCAGTACAGTTTAGGCTGATTATATCAGCCTATAAGTATGTATGTGTCAATTTTTCATGGCCTGATGGACCCGTCTGGACAGTCATTGGTCCATCCAGGCAGTACGGATGGCTGATCGTATCTTCATATCAGTACATATGGGTCATTTTTCATGTACTGATGGGACCGGTGTGGACGGTCCTAGGTCCATCCAGGAACTACGGATGGCTGATCTTATCATCATATCAATACATATGGGTCAATTTTCATGTACTGATGGGACCATTCTGGACAGTCCATGGTCTGTTGAGTTAAATACTTTCATTCAGTGTGGTTAAGGCTGATCATATCAGCCTATCAGTACGTATGAGTCAATTTTTCATGGCCTGATGGACCAGTCTGGACAGTCCTGGGTCCATCCAGGTAGTACGGATGGCTGATCGTATCATCATATCAGTATGTATGGGTCATTTTTCATGTACTGATGGGACCCGTGTGGACGGTCCTAGGTCAATCCAGGCAGTACAAATGGTTGATTGTACGTATAGTATTAGTACGTATGGGTCATTTTTCGTGTACTGATGGGACTAGTCTGGACAGTCCATGGTCCGTTGAGTTAAATCCTTCCATTCAGTACGGACAAGGTTGATCATATCAGCATATCAGCCTATCAGTACGTATGGGTCGACTTTTCCTGGCCTTATGGACCAGTCTGTACAGTCATTGGTCCTTCCAAGCAGTACGGATGGCTGATTGTATCAGCCTATCTGTACGTATGGGTCATTTTTCATGAACTGATGGGACCAGTCCGAACAGTCCATGGTCCGTTGAGTTATATCCTTCCATTCAGTACGATTAAGGCTGATCATATCAGCCTATCAGTATGTATGGGTCGATTTTTCATGGCCTGATAGACCAGTCTGGACCGTCCTTGGTCCATCCAGGAAGTACGGATGGCTGATCGTATCATCATATCAGTACGTATCGTCATTTTTTATGTACTGATAGGACGAGTGTTGACGGTCCTTGGTCCATCCAGGCAGTACGGATGGCTGATCGTAACATCATATCAGTACGTATGGGTATTTTTCATGTACTGATGGGACCAGTCTGGACAGTCCATGGCCCGTTGAGTTAAATCCTTCCATTCAGTACGGACAAGGTTGATCATATTAGCATATCAGTACATATGGGTCGACTCTTCATGGCCTGATGGACCAGTTTGGACAGTCCTTGGTCCATCCAGGCTGTACAGATGGCTGATCGTATCAGCCTATCAATACGTATGGCTGATCGTATCAGTCTATCAGCACGTATGGGTGATTTTTCATGTACTGATGGGACTAGTCTGGACGGTCCATGGTCCTTTGAGTTAAATACTTCCAATAAGTACGGTTAAGGCTGATCATATCAGCCTATCAGTACGTATAAGTCAATTTTTCACGCCCTGATGGACCAGTCTGGACAGTCCTTGGTCCATCCAGGTAGTACGGATGGCTAATCATATCATCATATCAATACGTATGTGTCATTTTTCATGTACTGATGGGACCAGTGTGGACGGTCCTTAGTCCATACATGCAGTACGGATGGCTGATCATATCATCATATCAGTACGTATGGGTCATTTTTCATGTACTAATGGGACCAGTATGGACAGTTCCTGGCCCGTTGAGTTAAATCCTTCCATTCAGTACGGACAAGGTTGATCATATCAGCCTATCAGTACGTATGGGTCGACTCTTCATGGCCTGATGGACCAGTCTGGACACTCCTTGGTCCATCCAGGCTGTAAAGATCGCTGATTGTATCAGCCTATCAGTACGTATGGCTGATCGTATCAGTCTATCAGAACGTATGGGTGATTTTTCATGTACTGATGGGACCAGTCTAGACGTTCCATGGTCCTTTGAGTTAAATACTTCCATTAAGTACGGTTAAGGCTGATTATATCAGCCTATCAGTATGTATGGGTCAATTTTTCACGCCCTGATGGACCAGTCTGGACAATCCTTGGTCCATCCAGGTAGTACGGATGGCTAATCGTATCATCATATCAGTACGTATGTGTCATTTTTCATGTACTGATAGGACCAGTGTGGACGGTCCTTAGTCCATACATGCAGTACGGATGGCTGATCATATCATCATATCAGTACGTATGGGTCATTTTCATGTACTAATGGGACCAGTCTGGACAGTTCATGGCCCGTTGAGTTAAATCCTTCCATTCAGTACGGACAAGGTTGATCATATCAGCCTATCAGTACTTATGGGTCGACTCTTCATGGCCTGACTCTTCATGGCCTGACGGACCAGTCTGGACAGTCATTGGTCTTTCCAGGCAGTATGGATGGCTGATTGTACCAGCCTATCAGTACATATGGGTCATTTTGCATGTACAGAGTGGACCACTCTGAACAGTCCATGGTCCGTTGAGTTATATCCTTCCATTCATTACGGTTAAGGATGATCATATCAGCCTATCAGTACGTATGAGTCAATTTTTCATGTCCTAATGGACCAGTCTGGACAGTTCTTGGTCCATCCAGGCAGTACAAATGTCTGATTGAATCATTATATCAGTACGTATGGGTCATTTTTCATGTACTGATGGGACCAGTGTGGACGGTCCTTGGTCCATCCAGGCAGTACGGATGGCTGATCGATTCATCATATCAGTATGTATGGGTCATTTTTCATGGCCTGATGGGACCAGTCTGGACAGTCATTGGTTCTTAAAGGCAGTACGGATGGCTGATTGTATCAGCCTATCAGTACATATGGGCCATTTTTCATGTACTGATGGGACCATATCAACCTTCCATTCAGTACGGACAAGCCTCACCATATCAGCCTATAAGTACGTATAGGTCGACTTTTCATAGCCTGATGGACCAGCCTGGAAAGTCCTTGATCGTTCCATATAATACGGTTAAGGCTGATCATATCAGCTTATCAGTACGTATGGGTCGATTTTTCATGGCCTGATGGACCAGTCTAGACAGTCCTTGGTCCATCCAGGCAGTACGGATGGCTGATCGTATCAGCCTATCAATACGTATTGCTGATCGTATCAGCCTGTCAGTACGTATGGGTGATTTTTCATGTACTGGTGGGACCAGTCTGGACGGTCCTTAGTCCATACATACAGTACGGATGGCTGATCATATCATCATATCAGTACGTATGGGTCATTTTTCATGTACTAATGGGACCAGTCTGGACAGTTCCTGGCCCGTTGAGTTAAATCCTTCCATTCAGTACGGACAAGGTTGATCATATCAGCCTATCAGTACGTATGGGTCGACTCTTCATGGCCTGACTCTTCATGGCCTGACGGACCAGTCTGGACAGTGATTGGTCTTTCTAGGCAGAAGCCGGATGGCTGATTGTATCAGCCTATCAGTACATATGGGTCATTTTGCATGTACAAAGTGGACCACTCCGAATAGTCCATGGTCCGTTGAGTTATATCCTTCCATTCATTACGGTTAAGGATGATCATATCAGCCTATCAGTACGTATGAGTCAATTTTTCATGTCCTAATGGACCAGACTGGACAGTTCTTGGTCCATCCAGGCAGTACAAATGTCTGATTGAATCATTATATCAGTACGTATGGGTCATTTTTCATGTACTGATGGGACCAGTGTGGACGGTCCTTGGTCCATCCAGGCAGTACGGATGGCTGATCGATTCATCATATCAGTATGTATGGGTCATTTTTCATGGCCTGATGGGACAAGTCTGGACAGTCATTGGTTCTTCCAGGCAGTACAGATGGCTGATTGTATAAGCCTATCAAAACGTATGGGCCATTTTTCATGTACTGATGGGACCATATCAACCTTCCATTCAGTACGGACAAGGCTCATCATATCAGCCTATAAGTACGTATGGGTCGACTTTTCATGGCCTGATGGACCAGCCTGGAAACGCCTTGATCGTTCCATTCAATACGGTTAAGGCTGATCATATCAGCTTATCAGTACGTATGGGTCGATTTTTCATGGCCTGATGGACCAGTCTAGACAGTCCTTGGTCGATCCAGGCAGTACGGATGGCTGATCATATCAGCCTATCAGTACGTATTGCTGATCGTATCAGCCTGTCAGTACGTATGGGTGATTTTTCATGTAATGATGGGACCAGTCTGGACAGTTCCTGGCCCGTTGAGTTAAATCCTTCCATTCAGTACGGACAAGGTTGATCATATCAGCCTATCAGTACGTATGGGTCGACTCTTCATTGCCTGATGGACCAGTCTGGACAGTCCTTGGTCCATCCAGGCTGTACAGATGGCTGATCGTATCAGCCTATCAGTACATATGGGTCATTTTTCATGTACTGATGGGACCAGTGTGTACAGTCCTTGGTCCATCCAGGCAGTACGGATGGCTGATCGTATCATCATATCAGTACGTGTGGGTCATTTTTCATGTACTTATGGGACCAATCTGGACAGTCTATGGTCCGTTGAGTTAAATCCTTCTATTCAATACGAACAAGGCTGATCATATCAGCCTATCAATACGTATGGGTCGACTTTTCACGGCCTGATGGACCAGTCTGGACAGTCATTGGTCTTTCCAGACAGTACGGATGGCTGATTAGATCAGCCTATCAGTACGTATGGGTCATTAGTCATTTACTGATGGGACCAGTCCGAACAGTCTATGGTCCGTTGAGTTATATACTTCCATTTAGTATGGTTAAGGCTGATCATATCAGCCTATCAGTACGTATGTATCGATTTTTCATGGCCTGATGGACAAGTCTGGACAGTCCTTGGTCCATCCAGGCAGTATGGATGGCTGATCGTATCATCATAATAGTATGTATGGGTCATTTGTCATGAACTGATGGGACCAGTGTGGTCGGTCCTTGGTCCATCCAAGCAGTACGTATGGCTGATCGTATCATCCAAGCAGTAGGGATGGTTGATGGTATCAGCATATCAGTACGTATGGGTCGATTTTTCATTGTCTTATGGGACCAGTCGGGACAGTCCTTGGTCCTTCTAGGCAGTACGGATGGCTAATTGTATCAGCCAATCAGTACGTATGGGTCATTTTTGATGTACTGACAGGACCATATCAGCCTATCAGTACGTATGGGTCGACTTTTGATGGCCTGATGGACCAGTCTGGACAGTCCTTAATTCTTCAATTCAGTATGGTTAAGGCGGATCATATCAGCCTATCAGTACGCATGGGTTGATTTTTCATGGCCTGATGGACCAGTCTGGACAGTCCTTGGTCCATCCAGACAGTACGGATTGCTGTTCGTATCATCCTATCAATATGTAGGGTTTATTTTTAATGTACTGATGGTACCAGTCTGGACAGTCCATGGTCCGTTGAGTTAAATCCTTTCATTCAGTACTGATAAGGCTGACCATAGCAGCCTATCAGTACGTATGGGTCATTATTCATGTACTGATGGGACCATTCCTGACAGTCCATGATCCGCTGAGTTAAAACCTTCCATTCAGTTTTGATAAGGCTTATCATTTTAGCCTATAAGTACGTATGGGTCGATTTTTCATGGCCTGATGGAACAGTCTGGAAAGTCCTTGGTCTTTCCAGGCAGTACAGATGGCTGATCGTATCAGCCTAGCAGTACGCATGGGTAATTTTTCATGTACTGTTGGGACCAGTCCGGACAGTCCATGGTCCGTTGAGTTCAATACTTCAATTAAGTACGGACAACGCTGATTATATCAGCCTATAAGTCCATATGGGTTAATTTTTCATGTCCTGATCGACCAGTCTGGACAGTCCTTGGTCCATCCAGGAAGTACGGAAGGCTGATCATATAAGCCTATCAGTATGTATGGCTGATCGTATCAGCCTATCAGTACGTATGGGTGATTTTTATGTACTGATGGGACCAGTCTGGACAGTCCATGGTCCGTTGAGTTAAATACTTCTATTCAGTACGGTTAAGGCTGATCATATCAGACTATCAGTATGTATGGGTCATTTTTCATGTACTGATGGGACCAGTGTGGACGGTCCTTGGTCCATCCAGGCAGTACGGATGGCTGATCGTATCATCATATCAGTACGTATCGGTCATTTTTCATATACTGGTGGGACCACTCTGGACAGTCCGTAATCCTTCCATTCAGTAAGGTTAAGGCGGATCATATCAGCCTATACGTATGGGTCGATTTTTCATAGCCTGATGGACCAGTTTGGACAGTCCTTTGTCCATCCAGACATTACGGAATGCTGTTTGATCATCGTATCAATACGAAGGTTTAATTTTCATGTATTCATGGTACTAGTCTGGACAGTCCTTGGTCCATGCAGGCAGTACAGATGGTTGATCGTATCATCATATCAGTACTTATGGGTAATTTTTCATGAACTGATGGGACCAGTCTGGACAGTCCATGGTCCGTTGAGTTAAATCCTTCCATTCAGTACAGATAAGGCTGATCATAGCAGCCTATCAGTACGTATGGGTCAATTTTTTATGGCTTGATGGACCAGTCTGGACAGTCCTTGGTCCTTCCAGGCAGTACGGATGGCTGATCGTATCAGTACGTATTGGTCATTTTTTGTGTACTGATGGGACCAGTATGGACAGTCCATGGCCCGTTGAGTTAAATCCTTCCATTCAATACGGTTAAGTCTGTTCATATCAGCCTATCAGTACATATGGGTCGAGTTTTTATGGCCTGATGGACCTGTCTGGACTGTCCTTGTTCCTTCCAGGCAGTACGGATGGCTGATCAAATCAGCCTATCAGTACGTATGGGTCAGTTTTCATGTACTGATGGGACCATTCATGACAGTCCATGACCCGCTGAGTTAAATCCTTCCATTCAGTTTGGATAAGGCTTATCATTTCAGCCTATCAGTACGTATGGGTCAATTTATCATGCCCTGATGGACCAGTCTGGAGAGTCCTTGGTCTTTCCAGGCAGTACGGATGGCTGATCGTATCAGCCTAGCAGTACACATGGGTCATTTTTCATGTACTGTTGGGACCAGTCCATGGTCCGTTGAGTTAAATACTTCCAATCAGTATGGACAAGGCTGATCATATCAGCCTATAGTCCCTATGGGTCGATTTTTCATGGCCTGATGGACCAGTCTGGACAGTCCTTGGTCCATCCAGGCAGTACGAATGGCTGATCGTATCGGCCTATCAGTATGTATGGGTCATTTTTCATGTACTGAGTGCACCAGTCCGAACAGTCCATGGTCCGTTAAGTTATATCCTTCCATTCATTACAGTTAAGGAGGATCATAGAAATTGACCCATACGTACTGATAGGCTGATATGATCAGCCTTAACCGTATTGAATGGAAGGATATAACTCAACAGACCAAGGACTGTCTTGACTGGTCTCATCAGTACATGAAAAATGACCCATACGTACTTATAGGATGATACGATCAGCCACCCGTACTGCCTGGAAGGACCAAGGACTGTCCAGACTGGTCCATCAGGCCATAAAATCGACTCATAAGTCTTGATAGGCGGATATGATCAGCTTTAACTGTACTGAATGGGAGGATTTAACTGAGCAAACCATGGACTGTCCGGACTGGTCCCATCAGTACTTGAAAAATGACCCATACATACTGATAGGCTGATACGATCAGCCATCCGTACTGCCTTGAAGGACCAAGGTCTGCACAGACTGGTCCAACAGGACATGAAAAATCGCCCCATATGTACTGATATGCTTATATGATCAGCCTTATCCGTACTGAATGGAAGGATTTAATTCAACGGACCATGGACTGTCCAGACTGGTCCCATTAGTACATTAAAAATCACCCATATGTACTGATAGGCTGATACGATCAACCATCCGTACTGCTTGGATGGACCAAGAACTGTCCAGACTGGTCCATCAGGCCATGAAGAATCGACCCGTACGTACTGATGGGATGATATGATCAGCCTTAAACGTACTAAATGGAAGGATATAACTCAACGGACCATGGACTGTCTTTACCAGTCTCTTCCGTACATGAAAAATGACCCATACGTATTGATAGACTGATACAATCAGCCATCGTACTGCCTGGATCGAACAAGGACTGTCCAGATTGGTCCATCAGGCCTTGAAAAATCGACCCATACGTACTGATAGGCTGATATGATCAGCCTTAACCGTACTGAATGGTAGGATTTATGTCATGTCCCTGAATCTGGCTAAGGCCTTGGGCACAGCCATGGTACGAGGAGACGTACCAGTCAGGTCATAAGACCTAAGGACAAGCGTATCATGGCTGGAATGGATGGTTAAGGGCCTCGGTAGGCTGAGACTTAACCAGGATCGAGGGAGGCGAAAGGAAGGAAGGTCGGAAGAGTTCTAAGGCAGGTGGATCAGATAGGAATTTAGTTCAGCCCGCCAGACCAAGCTCAGTGCAGCTCACACTCGACCAGGTCAGCTACAGCAGCTGGACCACAAGTCTAGGGCAGCTCCAGTTGCTGGACCACTAGCTCACCTAGCTGGGGCAGCTAGCAACCAGCTCACCTCACCTGGGCGAAGGGTTTGGGTCCTGGTCATGGGACCCGGGTCAGGGGCGGTTATGGTACCGACCAGGGAGGTCAAGGGAGGTCCGACCATTTGGGGCCTTGGACGAGTTGGCCGAGCAGCAGGCAGGACCAGGAGCTTGCCTTCGAAGAGGATAAGGGTGAAATGGGACGGTTAGAGGGGGTTTGGGCGAAGGGGTGCAAGTGGTGCAAGTTGCACCCATTCGGCCAACAGGTTGTGCCTGTTCGTCCAGGCGGTGTGGGGTCGGTTCTGGCCTATAAATACAGACCCTAGGGGCCCATATTTGACACAATTTCCTCTAAGGAAAACTCTGCCCAAATCGAGACAGAGAAATACAAGAGAGAAAGAGAGAGTTCGATCAAAGGCTTGCCGTGAGAGTTGGTGGTTGATTCCGATCAAGAGATCGACTAAGAATGGGAACAAGGGGCAAGGAGAAGGATGTGGAGAAGGGCTTGAGCACTCCAGAGCGCACGCCCAAGGTGAGTGGGAAGGACCGATCCATCCTGCCATGGCCCCGGCTTGATGCTGAATGGCCGTGGGTGGGTTGACGGTTCCAAACCCATTTCTTCCCATTTACATATTTGATTTTCTTCTTCTTCTTGTATATTCTGTAAGTGGATGGTGTGATCAACTGGCGTGACTGGACCAAGGCTTTGGCCGGTCCAGGCGCATAGTCCTTGGCCTCAGGCCGGACTGGTCTTGGTCGGGTTCTATATGCTCCGGTGGGATTCATTGAATTCCGACCATGGATTCCTCTTATTGGGGATTTATCATGAATTATCATGGGTTTTATTGGGTTTTACCTAATTGATTCATGGAAGGTTAGTTATGGCCAATTTGGCCGGTTAAGGCCGAGATCAATAAGATCGAGG
>MU107563.1:0-39427 GCA_012274485.2 Sinapis alba | reverse complement strand
ACTGAAGAAGCAAAAGTATCTACTGAATGGATATTGGCGTGCATTGATGAGATAGATTCAATCAACAAGACCAAGACGTGGACCTTAGTTGATAAACCAGCAGGAGTAAAAGTGATTGGTCTTAAGTGGGTTTTTAAGATCAAGAGAAACGTAAATGGTACAGTGAATACATTCAGAGCAAGATTAGTTGCTGGAGAAGATCAATGTGCAAACATACTAACACAAGCCTTAACAAGAATCAAGTTCACGAAGATGAGAAGTCTGATCGGAGTTCAAGACCTCTCTGAAGCTAACTTGAAGCTTACGGGGGTGAATGTTGGGTAAATTTCAAAGAAAGCTTGGAACCTAAGTTTTCTATAACAAGTCGGTTTAGGAAATAGGTTTGTTACAATCCTCATAGTATTAGGAGTTATCTAATTACTATAGGAAATAGGAAATAGGAGTTATCTATTTGCTATATAAACACATCTCTTGAGTTGTAAGAGAAGTGTGTGTGTGGAAACAGAGATTGAAGTGTTTAGTTTTGAGTTATTTTCTAAACACATAATAAAGAGAGTTATTCTTTATACTGAGTTTCTGTTTGTGTTCAAGCTAAGATCCGAGCTTACACACATCACGTTTTAGGACACTTTACAGAATATCCTAGAGTGCCAGTTGAGAGCTTGTCAGCATTAGCAATCCACAAATTGAAGGAATACTTAGGAATGGAGCCTTTGAACCAGACAAGATCAACCCAAGTTTTCTTCACCTCGCGTGGTCTCATCACTTCCCCAGTAGCAGAGATGGAAATGTATTATGAGTTACTCCTTCAATTTCCCACATGAATTCATCCTCCGAATCCACAGAAGATAGAAGTGGCAGTGGAGTTATAAAGTATGAATGGGTTGAGAGAGAGGACCACCAACCAGCTATCTTGTGTCATTACAAGCTTCGTTGACAGTAGCATGAATGTGAATCCACATGCTTCTTGGTCCAATGATCCCAATATAGTTGATTAATTTACCCCAAGGAATCCACACATCATGCTACAACCTGATTGTCTAACTATTTCCAAGCTTAGTCTTGCATAATCTCAAAGCATAAGGTCTTAGTTTCAAAAGTTGCTTCCACGTCCAAGAGTCAGTATGGGCTTCTTCAATAGCCTAGAAACTTTTATGTACTAAGTGATAATGGTTATGCCAAGCCACCTATAAGGAATCACCATTATTAAAAAGCAACCAAATAAACCGCAAGCATGAAACTTGTTTCCACCCATAAGGAATCACCATTCAGAAATTCCATGCAGTGAATTTGAGCTTCCATAAAAAAATTATGACATCATCAGCGAACATAAAGTGGGAGATTCGAGTCTCTTTTGTTCTAGGGTGGTAAGCAATCAAACCCGAGTCAAACCTGGACTGTAATCTATAGCAAGGACAAAGAGATAAGGTAATAGCATATCACCATGTCTCACTCCTTTTGTATTCGTGAAGAATCCTTCCATTACACCCATCTTCTAGAGACTACGTTTATATTTATACAATTTTTGTCACTAAAGAAGATTTTCTAAATTTTATATAATTTTTTAATTTTTTTTTATACAAGTTGATTTAATATATTTTAACCAAAAATATATATTAAAACCTGACTAAAATTATAATTTAAATATACAAATATATATTCTTAAATATAATTTTAAATAAATCAAATTATTTATATTATATTTTCTTAATTTTATGTTTAACTAAATTAAAATTTATATTAAAATATTAGTATGAAAATAAATATAAATATTAATAAAAATTTATTTGAAATATAATTTAAATTTTAATAAATATAATTTTAAAATTTTATTGTTATACAGGAAAACACTCGTAAATTAGAACTGAAGAAGAGAACTTTGACAAAAAAAAACAAAAAACAAAAAAAAAAGGAGAAGCAAAAGTTCATGTCCGAAGCAAAAGTTTGACGAAGTCCTGGATTGATGGGGTAAGTGTAGTGGGTGCCATGTGGCCTATTTAATTACACAAAAACTAATGAACACACCAAAAACGATTCCATCAAAGATCTTTTCAAATCATCAGACGTCACATCCCATCTTAAATCTGATAAGGAAAACTTGTTCAAGCTTCGTCTTTCCCAATCATTTTTCTCTTCATCAGTTTCTGGGTTTCATCAGACAGAGACAGAGACCCAGTTTACCTTGCAAGGTTAGCTTCTCGAAACAGAAACCAATCTTCTGCCTTTTGAACAGAGTCTCTTAAAGGCTCATGCTTTTTAGATTTTCTCTGGTAAAGGTTTCATTTTTATAGAAGAAACTCTCCAAAGTTTCAATCTTTTTGTTTGTTTTCCACAGGACTCTCTCTCGCTCGTTTGATGGGTGAAGAGACAATCACAAACGATGACAACGGCGTTAAGACAAAACCAAGTCCAAAGCTGACACTCTTGCCTCTTGTAGTCCTGATCTTCTATGAGGTTTCTGGTGGCCCTTTTGGTGTGGAGGATTCTGTTAAATCAGGTGGTGGTCCTCTCTTAGCCCTTCTAGGCTTCCTTATCTTCCCTTTGATCTGGAGCATACCTGAAGCTCTAGTCACAGCAGAGCTCGCCACAAGCTTCCCTGAGAACGGTGGCTATGTGGTTTGGATCTCTTCAGCGTTTGGTCCCTTCTGGGGATTCCAGGAAGGGTTTTGGAAATGGTTCAGTGGTGTTATGGACAATGCTCTCTACCCTGTGTTGTTTCTTGATTACCTGAAACATTCGTTCCCTGTTTTGAACCATGTAGCTGCTCGTGTTCCTGCTCTATTAGTCCTCACCTTCTCACTGACCTACTTGAACTATAGAGGCTTGCATATCGTTGGCTTCTCAGCTGTTCTGTTGGCTGTTTTCTCCCTCTGCCCTTTTGTTGTAATGGCTTTGCTAGCGGTTCCTAGGATCAGTCCTAAGCGTTGGTTGTTTGTGGATTTCAAAAAAGTTAACTGGAGAGGGTACTTCAATACCATGTTTTGGAATCTAAACTATTGGGACAAGGCTAGTACTCTTGCAGGAGAAGTTGAGTCCCCTGGGAAGACGTTTCCAAAGGCTTTGTTTGGAGCTGTTTTGTTGGTTATGGGATCTTATTTGATTCCACTCATGGCAGGGACTGGAGCTCTAAGCTCGTCCTCTTCAGGTGAGTGGAGTGATGGGTATTTTGCTGAGGTTGGAATGCTTATTGGAGGTGTTTGGCTCAAGGGATGGATACAAGCTGCTGCTGCTATGTCAAATCTTGGTTTGTTTGAAGCTGAGATGAGTAGTGATGCTTTTCAGCTTCTTGGTATGAGTGAGATGGGGATGCTCCCTGCGTTTTTCGCCCAGAGGTCAGTTACTTAGTCCTAGAACTGGATTTGGGCACAACCTAGTGAAACATTGGCTTTCTTTAGGCTCCAAATTATGATTTTTTAAATTAAAGTTCTTATTATATGTTTACGGCCCCTTAAATTCTCAGATCCGGTCCTGTTTAGTACGCAAGAGTGTGTTTTGGTCAGGATGCCATTGTACAACTCTGTTTTAACATTCTTTATGTGTTGCTGCAGGTCAAAGTATGGGACACCAACGATCAGTATCTTGTGCTCAGCAACAGGAGTTATATTCTTGTCATGGATGAGCTTTCAAGAGATCATAGAGTTTCTGAACTTCTTGTACGCGTTAGGAATGCTTCTTGAATTCGCAGCCTTTGTGAAGCTAAGGATCAAGAAACCGGATCTTAACCGACCTTACAGAGTTCCCTTAAACACCTTTGGAACTCTAATGCTCTGCCTGCCCCCTTCTTTGCTTCTCATCCTTGTGATGGTTTTAGCCACTGCAAAGACATTTTTAATCAGTGGTGTGATCATTGTTCTTGGGTTCTGCTTGCACCCGTTCTTGGCACTTGTGAAGGAGAAACGATGGGCGAGATTCATCCCAGAGGAAACAAGACCAGTTTTAGAAGTTACATCAGAGTCTCATGTGAATGAAGAACATGTAGATGAGTCTTCTGCTAGTCTTCTCCCATGAACTCCACCTGCACAAGGCAGGTCAACGAAAGCTCTGTGATTCACTCACATGTCTTTGAAAGAGACATAGACTTGTATAGTTTGTAAGGATGCAGTTTATTTTTATGTCTTGTTCAACATTTGTTTTAGAGTACATAACCGAAAAAGTGCAGCAACACGAAGGCTTCTGAATCCATTTGTTTAAGATTACAGTATATGATTATTATGTATACTATAATCTAAACCAAAACCTTGATATCATAATTTTATAAAGCTAGATTTGAATTATAATATATGTAGTCAGTCTATATAAACGAAAAACGTATCAATTAAAATAGTAATTAATCATGTGTTAACAATTATGGTTATTATATCATATTAAACTCACACTTAATATTCATTTATTTATTTTTGTTTGATTTTCTCCTGAAACATTATTATATTATATTTTCCCGGTTAAAATAAAAGCTAGATTTGCACTTGAGAGGTTCTAAACTAAAGGACAATGTTTGTCACATCCAAAGGAAAAATGGGAAACTAACAAAAAAAGATTTTTTTTCTTCTAGATTCTCACGTGAGGTTCAGAGGTGCTTTAGACTATGATTAACTCTAAGAATCTCAATTGAGGTTTTTAGATTTTTTTTTTTTTTTTAATGATCAATTACGGGTTGTTATGTGTCAATGAAGACCGCAAACAGTGCAAATGCAAAAGCTGAGTTTTTAAAGAAGAGTTTTAAGGGATGATTTTTAAAGAAAATGGGTTATACTCTTAAGAACCCACTTAAAGTTCTTTAAACTTTTTAAAGATGCTCTTAGAACAAGCATCTTAATAATGCTTCTTTCTATAGTTTTATATTATTCGTGAAAACATTTTATCATTTAGATTTTATTACAAAATTACGTTAAGCAAAATTCAATTTTTGCACCAATGTGAAATTCCAATATTCCTTTCATATTTTGTGGTTGGATATGTGCTCACTTTACGAGTAGGACTCAAAGACCTCTCAATTTTTTTTTTAAAGCAAACAAAGACCGCTCAAAGTTGTTCGAGCTGGAGCTTATATGGGTCAATAGTACTTTGGCTTAGAGCATATTTAACCCAAATTTTTTAGTGGATTTTTTGCACTGTTTGCGAATCTTACTGATATGTAGGGCCCGTGAACAATGTAAGAACCAGTTACAAAAACTATGAATTAAGAATCGATTTTGGAAGATTTCTTGCACTGTTCATGAGCTCCACTGACACGTAACGGCCCGCGGTTATTTTTTTAATTTTTTTTTTTTTTTTAAACCCATTTTGGGTTTTGAGGTTAAACATGGTCTTAGAACAATTGGAGTCATTAACAGAGATTGTGTAGACGAAGTGTGATTGGTTTGTAGTTATATAACTTTTGTTCTTTGTTTTCTTAGTTCATTTATTCGTTTTTACAGTATTGTAAAAAAAAATGTTGAATCTAAACGCATCAGATACTCCATCTGTTTCATAATAAATGTCGTTTTAGTTTTTTGCACACATATTAAGAAAATATTTAATTTTACATATTTTCTATAGAAAAACATCATTACCCATACACCTAATCATATTTTAACCAATAGAAAATTAAACTGAAAAATAAAATTAATAAATTATGCATTGAAATCCTAAAACGACACTTATTTTGTAACGAAAAAATTTCTCTAAAACGACACTCTTTGTGAAACAGAGGGAGTATAATTTTATCTCAACTGAAGATAAAGTTCGTAAGACCACGTACCTAAAAACAGAATTAGTTCACTGTAACGTATTAAGATATAGATGAATAAATATATCGGTTTCCTATAAAATAAATGATCTAGATGGTCCTTTGCATGTCATGAATTTATCAAATAAATTTCTCAACTCATGTTTTGAAAATTTGGTGGAAAATTATAAAGCTATGACAACAAATTACCTCTTAACATTTTTCACCAAAAAACAACAACCAATTACGTCAAATAAATTAAGATCAATGTTTAGTTTCTTCACAGATTTTTTTTTAAAATAGACAAAAGGAACCATATGTTGAAATGGACTTGTGTGTCGTAAAATAGTCTTATCTTTTTTAATCAAATATCATCCATTAGATTTCGCATTTTTTCCATATGTAGCTACACAATGTACATCACGGAATTTATGCTAAGTTTCCTATTGAACAGGTTGTGAAGGAACATTTTTCATGCATATGTTAAAGACTTAAAGTTAGTTACATTTGAAGAAGTTTCCATGGTGAAACTTTTGGAAGTAAAGTAAGGAGAGAAAGTGTTTAAAAAAAAAAAGTAAGGAGAGAAAAAACAAAACAACTTATGAAAATGCATTACACTACAGAAAAGACAAGCGTATACATATTAAACTCTAAAATATGATCTACCAATTAGCATGCATAACGCCTTTTATTTAGAAAGTGGCATAACAATCCATGCATGCGACACTACAAGTGTGTGCCAGTTGATCACCAATGGCGGATTAAAAACAATTTAGCAGCATACATTATCATAAAATTAAATTAATTAATTAGAAATATTTTATGGAGTTTGAGCTAATTATTTTAGAACTCAAATTTTTGAACTAATTACTTAAAGAAAATAAACTAACTATTGCATGAATCTCATATTTTCCTAAACATTTAAGTTTAGGTCACTATTTTATCTCTCAGCTAGTTTTTAATTATATTAAATTATCCTTATAAAATCACTACATCTACAACTCTGTATACGAGTGGACTGATGTTGAAATATATACTTCTTGCAATTATCACCATCCGATGCCATAATCGGATTACATTCGAAACATCTTACAATCAATGGCTCTCATTAATTGACATTAATTTAATTCTAAGAAACTATAACCCTTTTGTACTTTGATATTCTTGAAAATCTTTTATGTCAAATTCTCTAGTTTTTTTTTCTTCATCTTTATATTATTCATTAACCCCTAAAGACTAGTATACTATGACGAACAGATCAAACTATTCACAAATGTTAATATATATTTTATATTGTCAATGCGATCATATTTAAAACATATTGAACGTGATACATGATTCAAACGGCAACATACTAATGTTTACATACATATATATATATACTCTATATATACCCACCATCTGCAACTAATTAATTAATACCTTAGCATATTCTGGAATCTGAAACCCGAATTTCCTAATTCATTGTACCACTCGGTCGATGGGTGTCTATCCGCACGTTAAATTATCTTAGACTAACAACTAACTAACTGAAAAAGTATTATAGAAAACATATATTATCCTCACGTTAAATTCTTATAAAGTAACAACTAACAAGTAACAAACTGGAAACTATTAAAGAAAACATATATTATCCTCACGTTAAATTCTTTTAATATAAAACTATCAACTAACAAACTGAGAAATTAATTTTATACTATCCTCTCTCCCACCCCCCTTCCACGCTCCAGATTCTCTACCTTTCTCGCGTATGTGTATATATAGAAGAGGCCACAGAGATTTCAAAAGTCAGAACACAAGCTCAAATCTCAATTATATAGATTGATAGAAATATATACTCATACTATAGGTAATATATACACTAATTCCATATAACATTATAAAAGACAATTTTTTTGTCTTTTTTGAGTTCGTGGGATTACTTACGTATACACACAGTACATGATGAGAAGAACTGGAATCGCCAAAGCACCAATGCTGCTGTTAAGGTCAACGCCACAACTTTCCTCATCAATCTTCTTTCTATCTTCACTAATCAAATGATATTGTTAACCAAAAAACATGTCATAGAAATTGAAAAGAGCTCACATAAATCTTTGTGGTAATTGCTTAATACTAAAACGTTTTGATATATATTTTAAGAAATTATCTATAGATCATTAGCTCAACTAGAAAAGACTCTGGTAATTTTGTTATATCTTTCTAATTCGAGTGACCGTTGGACCAAAAACTAATATTTTATGTTGTGGTACGGGCTTCAGCCTCAAACCTATGGTATTAAAAATATATAAATATTTTTTAAAAAATTGTTAAAATAATATAACACAATTTAAACATTCTTCATAACCTTATTTAAAGAATTCCGTACAATAAACTTTTACCAAACATTCTTTCTTAACTGTCTTTATATAATTAGCTAGGGTGGTGTTAAAAGAAACTCTAGAAGAAAATGTGCAAGTCGAATATAGAAAACTTGGAGGTCTTTTGTGAATTAAGAATAAAAGTAAATATAGTTTTATGATATTGATGATTTAGGAGTTGGAAGCAAGTTCAAGGACGTGCAGGGATAAGCAGCAAGGCTGCAAAACAAAAGCCGATGGTCATGGACTACTCTGAAGATATTTCCGATCATAGAGTAGAATTCAACTGTGGTGGCGAAGAGGAGTGGGTCCCACACCCACGTACCGGAATATTCTTTCCGCCGGGACAAGAGTGGGTGATGGATGGTGTCCCTGATGGTGCTGCTTCCTTTGACATGACGTTTTGGCTTAGGAGAGTCGACAGTGTGGACAAACCGAATGATCCTGACCATCATTTTCCTAAATGAAACAAAAAAGTATAACTATGACTGAGTGACTTAATTACCATTGTGAGACTATACTATGTAACTATAGCAAAATAATCCCGAGGAATGGTGTGTACCCACGTTTTATTATGATAATTTTGTATAATGTATTATTGGTTCAATAGAAATTCTTGCTTAATTAATATCTTCGGTGTGATTATCATTTTGTATGTGCTAGTTTATGCACCAACTATGCAGAACTTTTTCTGATATTTTTTGTCTTATATTCTTACATGAGGGTGAAAGATTCTTAAGACAAATTATAATTGGGTGTCTTTATAATGCTTCTTAGTTTTTCTTTAGTATTGAATTTAAAACAAGCAAAAACATTTTGTAGTTATGTTTTTTTTATAAAAAGTACGTGAGGGAATAATCAATTTACACAGCAGTGTGAATCCATTACTTCATAGTTTATTAGGTGTTCTCACTTTAGAGGTAAACTTCTCATAGTGGTTGGAGCTTCGAGTGCAGATAGGTCTATGATATTTCAGTTTCGAACAATTAAAAATAAACAATCTAAGTAATATCGAAAGAGATCGTGCAAACATAGTGTAATTCTTTTGTTGCCAATTTTAGCTAAATGATTTTGTGCATATGCAAAAGATAATTGAAAATACAAAATTGAGCATATGCTTCAGAAGTTTAATAATAAATGGAAGATTTCCCACTAATGATTTGAGCTCGAATATGAAAACAAAATATAAGCTTAAGTTATCTTTTCCACTGCCATCAGTTTGAAATCGATTTTATCTCAAAGATTATGCACATTTTATTAAATGTTAGTTTATCTATTGGTTCAATACGAGAAAAACTTTATTTTTTTCTTTTTTTCTTGGTTTTGTTTTGCTTATAATTCGAGTAATGCATATTTTTGACTTATATATATACACACACTATCTTGAGCCATAGTTTAGAAAAAAACTTTATTTTATATCAAATTTTTAGTTTAAAGTTATGTGGAGATGATAAAATCCTTTTGAACCATATATTTGTATATAATGATGAAGATTTATTATTGATATTGTGTTTTTTTGGTTATGTTTGAGTATGTTTATAGTTAGATTATAGGGTTTCAAAGGAATTTAAGAGAATTAGGGAATCTCTATTACAATATTTTATTTGGATTGTTCTTATTGATTGAGATTGATTGTTCACCTAGTTCATGCTCTTAGGTTTACTGAATGCAGCCAGAGTTGAATTGATTGCCTTAAAATAATCTATGTGATAAAAGTTTCTTTAGCCAACATGTGATATTATTGTGTTTTTTTAATCTATCAAAACTCGAATTTAATGCATATTTAATCTTTTATGTTCAATAAAAGTTAATTCTTTAGATTGTTAGACATAGTAATTAGAACCACAGTAAAAAATTATACAATTGTGTTTCGAGTTTTAGAATGGTGATTCATTGATTCACTGGTAAGCAGAGACAAACCTACTTGAACACTAGGGGTTCAATTGACACACCATAAATTTTGTTTTTTGTTCTTATTACTTATATGTGTTTTTGATTTTGAACCAGTTTATATCCATGTTTGACACCCATAAAAAATTTCATGGGTCTGTCGGTGGTAAGTCATTCACACTCATGATCTGATAACCCGAAATTGACTTAATGTTTGATGTTTTTATTTCATAGTAGTTTTCAGTATATTTACTTTTCTACTTAAATTAAGAAAACAATTTTCTTTTATGGCTTAAGTTTACTCTAGTCTTGTAGATTTATTGTGTAATTTTTTATTTTTTTATTTTGGTTTCTAATGTTAGATCCTTTCTATATTAATATGTTTTGTTGAGCATTACTTACTGTGTGTAATTGAAATGTTAAAACTCTGAGCTATCAGTTGTTATAATAGGATTAAATTTGAAACTTTCTTTTTGTATTATTAGTAAAGTGAAAGTTATGGACTTTAGTCCTATAATCTCCCACATACCAGGAGTTAGCTTTTAAATATTCATTCATAATGGTTATCAATTACACCATTTGTCTCAAAGGTAATTTGATCATGAGAATAAGAGAACCAATCTCTTTGAAACTACCAATAGGATACCAACACTTTGGTAAGTCAAAACTTCTTACAACCAGTGGTTCTCATTGATCGACATTAATTTATTTTAGTAAAACAACAACCCTTTTGTACTTGGATATTCTTGAATACTTTTGACGTCTTTTTCCTCAGAGGGAGATGTTATTAAACGATGTAGGATACATAGTCGAAATACTTAGATGGCTGTCATAGCTAACACCAGAGAGGCAGAGACTAAAGCTGGAGGAAACATATATAACCCGACGGTTAAACGAAACCAAACCAGGAATCAAGACAAAAGAGGACACTAAAGAGCATGTCCATTGGGGGGTTCTTAGGGAGGGGTTCTTAACTTCCGCTAAAAATCTTTTCCTAAGAACCATTCCCTAAGAACCTTCAATGGAGATGGTCTAAGCAACGGAAATGCATAAGGTCAAATTCTCTAGCTTTTTTCTTTTTTGTTTATGTTTCATCAACCCTAAAAGATAGTCTTAGACGAACAGATCCAAACTATTCACAAATGTTAATATATATTTTCTGTTAACAATACGACCACATTTTAAACATATCGAACGTGAATATGTGATACACGATTCAAACGGCTAACATATTGAAATATATATATATATACGTATACAACCATATTGTTCAACTGATTAATACCTTTGCAGATTCTGGAATCTGAAACCCGAATCTCCTAATTCATTGTACAACTCGGTCGATGAGAGTCTATCTGCACGTTAAATTCTTTTAAAGTAACAAGTAACAAACTGAGAAAGTATTAATTAAGAAAACATATATTATCCTCACGTTAAATTCTTATAAAGTAGCAACTAACTGAGAAATTAATAAAGAAAACACATATTATCCTCACGTTAAATTCTTTTAAAGTAACAAGTACCAAACTGAGGAATTATTAAAGAACATATATTGTCCTCTTCTTTTTTTCTCACCACTCTCCAGATTCTCTACCACTACGTAATATTTCTCGTGTGTGTATATATAGAAGAGGCCAAAGAGGTTGATAGAAATATATACTCTTACTAATATCAACTTATATCTTAGGCAAATACACTAATTCCATATAACATATTACATAATAACGTTATTAGAAGACTAATTTGTGTCTCTGTTCTGAGTTCGGGGGTTTACTTAGATACATACACAATACTGATGGGAAGAACTGCGATCGCCAAAGTACCAATGCTGCTGTTAAGGTCAACGCCACAACTTTTCCCATTACTGTTCTTTTTTTCACTAACCAAATGATATTATTAACCACAAAACATGTTTTAGAAAGTGAAAAGAATTAAAGAATTCCCACATAAATCTTCATGACAATTTCTTAATAAACTAAAACTTTCGATATATGTATTTTTAAAACTTTGTTAAAACTATATAACAAAATTAAAACATTTGTCAAAACCTTATTAAAAGAAATTCGTACAAGAAACTTTTACCAAACAATATATTCTTTTGTAACTGTCTTTATATAACTATCTAGGAATCTAGGGTAGGTATTAGAAGAAACTATAGAAGTAAATGTGCAAGTCGATTATAGAAAACTTGGAGGTCTTTTGTGAATTAAGAAAAAAAAAGAAGTAAATATAGTTTTATGATACTGATGATGTAGGAGTTGGAAGCAAGTTCAAGGACGTGCAGGGATAAGCAGCAAGGCTGCAAAACAAAAGCCGATGGTAATCGACTACTCTGAAGACATTTCTGATCATAGAGTAGAGGTCAACTGTGTCAGCGGAGAGGAGTGGGTCCCACACCCACGTACCGGAATATTCTTTCCGCCGGGACAAGAGTGGGTGATGGATGGTGTCCCTGACGGTGCTGCTTCCTTTGACATGACGTTTTGGCTTAGGAGCGTCGACGGTGTGGACAAACCAAATGATCCTGACCATCATTTTACTAACTGAAACAAAAAGTGTAACTATGACTGATCGAGTGATGTATAAAGTCATACTGAGATTATACTATGTAACTAAAGCAAAAATAATCCCAAGGAATGGTGTGTACGCACGTTTGATTATGATAATATTCGTATAATGTATGATGGTTCAATAGCAAAACTTAAATTAATTAATTATTCGTTGTGATTATCACTTTGTATGTGCTAGTTTATGCAGAATTTAGTTTAATTTTAAATATCAAAATTTCCTATACAGTCGAATCATGGGTTATTGTTTTAGTATCTCTAAGCTAGTTTTTCATCATTCACTCTCCTAACCATTAGGGCATCATTATTCGGAGGTTCTTAGGGTGAGATTCTTAGCATAATTTAAGAACTTTTTCTTAACTTTAACTTAAAAAGTTAAGAAAGAGTTTTTATATTAAGCTAAGAACCCCGTCCTAAGAACCCTGCAATAATCAAAGCTTTACTACATCTACAACTATACACGTGAACATATTTTGAAATATATACTTCTTGATATTATAATCACCATCCAATATGATAATCAGATTTAATTCCAAACTTATGTAGAATCAAAGGTGGTTATTAATTGCCATCTATTTATTTGAATTATAGCACTAGTTGTACTTTGATATTCTTGAATACCTTTACGTTAAATGCTCTAATTTTTGTCATCTTTCTGTGCTGTATGATAGCAGATCAAACTATGGATGAAATGTTGGATCTTATAAGTACTTGCAGTGGCCTTACTCGTTTTGTTATTTTTTTTTGCTAAATGGTAAATATCATTTCAAAAATGAATTTTTGAAGCTTACAATATGTGATAAACAAACTATAAGACTTCTAAAACTTACTCGTTCGGTTATTATGAATACTTATTTATGATCCATCTTGTTGTAGGATAATATTGCTACATGATATGATATAAATAATCAATATATAAGTTTGATAGGTGGTGGGTACTCCTACAGTCCTAAGTACCCCCCCCCCCAAAAAAAAAAAACGAAGAGATAAAAAATGATTATTCAACGAATTGAGTTGCCCGTAGAGAGGGGTAATACAAGTCTTCAGGGAAATAAATTCTAGAACATAACTGTCAACACTCAGAATGGCAGTATTCGCATCAATGAATGACTGAAACCTACCCATTTCGTCTAAAAATGATTTTCTATGTGCAATCACTTATCAATCTTTGCCGACATTTTGTTTAGTTATAGTCTGTGGTTAAATGCTAGCACAAGTACATTAGTCTTAAAGTGCTTCACAAGTTTAGGGTTGTGTTTTTTTATCTCAAGTCTTAACTTCATCGCAAACATTTCATTTTCTTCTTTGAGATACGAAAATGAAGCACATATGATCAATTTATTATGAATATTTTAAGTTCTAAGTAACATTGGACAACCCGTGAGGGATAGTCATAATAAGGTTTACAAGTCAGTTATGTATTGCGAAACTGATATAGCAAACTGTGAAAAGACTAGCTAAAAACAGCTATTATGAAAACATGGACTACAAGTTTTAATTAAAATTCATTTAAGATTATAGGTTAGGGTTAAAATTTTAGTTTTTCTTTTCTTCTTGAAGATGATTTTCGTTAAAATAAAAGTTCATTTTCTACAATATCTTTTTGATAAGAACAAATATCTGTTCTCAAAACATTTTTTTGTCAAACAATAGTCTTTGTTTTCAAACATCTCCAAAACTTATATTTAACTATTTTCAACAATGTTTTATGGTGAACACTTAATTAATTAATTAATGATAAAGGTTATATGTAACCGCAGATTCATACCAAAGTGAAAAGTGATCTCACTTTTTCAACAAGTGATATTCCTAAATTTAGATCATGAAAATGATAGTAGATAAAATTTTCAAAAAATGATAGTATATAAATTACTCGGACATATTATTTGAACAGATCTACGAATAAAAATACTATTTAATAATACTATTTTTAAGTTAATTTGTGGTTAAAATTTAAACAGATATATAGAATCCAAAGAGTTGGTGTGTAATGGGTAAAAGACAAATAAGAGCTCAGAGTAAAAAGCAGTCAAAAACACAGAGGGACTTAGCTAGTGACAGTGCAGCAAAGCTTCTCACACATCCATGTCTCAAATCATATGCTCTAAAAACCTTACCACGTTCATTCACATGCATGCTTTTCCACGTTTAATTTTATTATTTTTATTCTGTGTTGAGCTAGTAATATAACGTATTTTACTCCTTTTTAACGAAAATGTGTTGGTTTTGCCTATAATCTTTTTATAAGATCCAAGACTAAAACCAATCTTAAATATACATGAGGCAACTTCACAAAGATAATTACCAGTTTCAAAAAAAAAAAGCTAGATAATTATTCTTCTAGGCTCTAGCCAATTTTGAACGACTCTGGCGATGGAAGTATATTTTAACTTTTGTTAATTATGCAGTTAGCAAATATTAAGTTTATATATTACTGTTACTCTCTCTATATATATATCTATATATATATATATATATATATATATAGATATTCCATACGTCTAACTAAAAAATCTTTTCTTCTTACAATTTTTCGATCTTCCCATTCATTCCCCGTGGGACCTTCTTCTCCTAATTGTTTCCATTCTACCAACGAATTTTCTATAATAATTCGCAAATCTAAATCGGCTAATTGTTCTCGGATAGCACCCGCCCCGGTAGAAATTTCTCGACTCTCTCTATATATATATCTATATATATATATATATATATATATATATATATATATATATATATATATATATGTAGCATGGTCGTCTCCTTCATCGTTAGAATGGAGGTCTTTTGTTTGATTATTCTCTTCAAGCGTTCTGGAACATATTGAAATCAAATCAATTTACATAATACAGGTAAACAATTCATCGTTTCTTAATCGATGAACTGTCACTTGGACCGTCGTATGTCGCTAGGTTTGCAGACAACTTTTTATTATCACCGTGCTTACTTGACTAATTTGCAAGGTTTGAAACGTTGTAACGTATATTGTTTTTTTTCTTCTGTAACGTATATTGTTTTGTTTTTTGCTAAATTTGTAACGTATATTGTTGGTTATGAACTTATGATCAACCTACTGTATGTTATGATCTCCTTCATTGTAATTAGTAAACTGTAGTAAGAAGTGGAATATATAGTTTATTGTCTAATCATATGATATAATGATAACGATCTCTAAGTTTGGGTCTTTTTTAAACTTCTGAATCATATATTATTGGTTTTTGTAGTGTTTAATGCAAAGTACTATTTTATTTAAAAGCTTCAAAGTTCAAAATGCGAGTGGCAACTTTTAACACTATTCAAGTATTCATAGTGAAATTGGAACAAACTTATGATCCATTTATGCATAAATTTATTTGTGATTCGGTTGCATGCTATTTGAAAGTAATCATTTTAAAACAAATCATAAGAATGTGTGTAATATGATCCAAACTCTATATTTTAAAGCTTTCCTTTCCAGACCAGTGAAATGCTATCATTGTTCTTTTTAAATGTAAATAAATTATATAATTGTGTTTTAACTATAATTGTGTTTAACTAACCAATGAAAGATTTTGAATTCAATAACAGGGATTTATACTCACTCTTTTAATATGCGGAGCAAATAAAACAACAATCAAATCATGATTTCACAAATAATTGTGTTAACTAATGTAGAAATTTTATGTATTACAATAATACAATTGATACATATAAACATAATTACAGAATGGAAATCAAAATTTCAATACGAGATATACAAATGTTATATTTTAAATTTTATAAATAATTTATTTTAATTTTGTATTTTTGATTCAAAAAAAAATCGATAAGATAATACATTCATTTTATAGTGTTTATGGTTCATTATGTCAACACCCAATCATTTTAAAAAAAAAATCCTAGAAAACTCATCAAAAAAGTATTTTAAAAATATTTTCTCAAAAATAAAATTTAACAATTAATGCTAACACGATTTCTACAAACTAATTCTTCCTCCGTTTTATACTGTAAATAGTTTTAAAGATTTTGTTTTATTTTAAAATATACGTAGTTTTTACATATTTAAGTAATTTTATATTTATTGGATATAGTGTAATCAATCAAATAATATCATCTTTTTATAATTGATTAAAATCATTAATTAAACATTAATTTTTTAAAATTAATAGTTTGCTAATATTAGTGTTTTTAATATTCTTGATAGATATATTTTGACGATATATTTTGACGAAAATAGAAAACAAATAATTAAAAAATACTTTTTATTTTATTTTGACTATAAATTTTTTCATATACTACATTATGAAACAGAGAAAATAAAACGTTAAAATGAAAGAAAAAAGAAACTCAACACAAAGGCTAAAAATATTAGACTTTTCCCTAACTTTAGAGAAATAAAACATTTATTTCTGACTTTTTACATCAAAAGAGAAGAAAAGGGCATATCTTATAAGTGAAGGGACTGCGAATTTTGCAACATGAGGTGCCCCACTACAAAAGGACAAGAATCATGAATCATATATTCAATTCAACAATACTTCTTATTGAATACTATATTGAAACATTAAATATAATATACAATCACTATACTCCTTCCTTTTCAAATTATTTTATCGAGTAAAAACTTTATTTTAAAATAAGTATCACTTTCAGTTTTCAATGCAAAATTTATTGATAATATTTTTTATTCTATTTTTTTATTAATTAATATATGGTTAGATGTATTAGTAATAATATTTTTATTTTAAAAATATGTAAAATTAAATATTTTTTTAATCTATGTGTATAAATTAGAACGACAACTAATATAAAATGGAGGGAGTATTAAAAAGGAGATATTAAAAGGAAAAAAGTAGGGAAAACGTAGACAGTTGTGATCTGAATAAACAAAGAAAAGTCATTAATTTAACCAAAAGCAGAAATTTCGTCCCCAAGCATTGAAAGAGGGTCAAAATGGACCCCTCACCTTCATTTGTAAAATCATATCCCCACACCAATTAATTAGATACACCAAAATAAATATTCTGAAATGCATTTAATGTTTAAGAAGTAAATGATCTTTCATTTTGTGTTCCAAAAAAAAAAAAAAAAAAAAAAAAAAAAATGATCTTTCATCGAACATAACACAGTATTCAACTTCGTGTCCAAAAATATCAAAAAAGAAGTACTCCTACTGTATATGCAAAATCAATGGAACAAACAATTATTTGTAAATTGTTAAAAACCATGAAAATGAGATGTTGAGAGTGTGTGTATAGATTATCATAAATATGACCGTGTGTATGTGTGTGGACTCGTCTCTCAAGAGGTCATCTTTCTCTTTCATTAGTTGCCAAACAAGTAGGAACAAAGTCTATGTTCACATTATCATTACTATGAATTTATGATAAACCCCAATCCAAAATCACCAATTTTTACATATTATTATCTCGATCAATGTGAAACGTTATTTGGTTATATTCTCTTTGGCATCTTTCTTGTTTTGTTCACATTATGTTCTTTACTTTCTTCTACAAGTGGCCAAAGAGGATAATTGGATGAGATCATTGCAAAGAAAGCAAAGAGGCTTTACAGAAAAAGAATGAAGATAAGATGAAGCAAAAACACCAAACATATCTCCATATAGATTGCAAAAGAAAGATAACAATATAAAGATTTGTAGTTAATATGGTTTTTGATTTAACACAACCACTTAATGATAGAAAAGTAAAAGCAGCAGGCAATTCTCCTTCTCTTGCCTTCACCTTGCTCAAAAACACTGAAGGTGAGAATTAAAGAAAACCCAAACTGAAAACATAAGTAAACCAACCAAACTCCATCCCATCAAGTGAGATTAGAGTAAAAAAAAAGAAGAACCATATAGATTCGATTTGAACCGGTAGATCTTCGGTTATGCTAACAAACCTGATTCCTAATCCGATGAAGCTGCTAAAAAAGGGTTAGCTCGAGTTACCAGCGTATGAACACATTGCATGATCTTGAGAGTCATCAATCATCGGCTAATACTACCTTCAAGAGCTGTTTTAGTCATAAGCTCTCTCAGACATCAATTCTCCAAGGCTGCAACTTTGGCCCTGTGAGCTGCAGACAAAGCGACAGAGTTGTTTCCCTTCCCTCTTTCCTCTTGTCCGTATTCGCATGAGTCTGCTACAGAACCGGTCTTGAGATCAGCTGGTGGTATAAAGCAATCAAGAGACAGACCAGGAACGTTAAACGCAACTTCCTCAATCGTCCAGCTTTCTTCCATCTTAGTCCTCGTGTGACTCATCGCCACTTCCCCAAATCTGAAAAGGGTCACAACCGAATGTCCTGAGTGAGCGATCATGATCCCTTCCACCTGGCGGTAATCATCTAAGGACGAGTTGTACGTGGTCTCCCAGAAAACAGTATCTCCACCGTTGGATTGGATCCTTGTCAGATGTGAATCCTCTATGTGAACCAAGAGTCCTGTTTTCTGACTAAAGTAGCCGGAGAGGACGTGCCTTATGATCTCAGCTGGTCCTTCACTCCTCGCCTTCAAGGTTTCAGGGTCAGTGCAAAGCTTAAGAATGAAGCAATCTTCACCGTTCACATTCTTCTCTCCTATACACTTCGCCTCCGCGAACATAGCAGCAGTAGTTCTCGGATCAAGCCCCTGAGATCATTCACAAGAAACACTTAAGGATCTCTCTCGAAACTACTCAAAAGATCTTATGTAGAGTTTTTATTACCTGAAGTCCACGGCGGAGAGGTCTGACGGGTCCTTTAGCAGTATGAGAACCAAGCCAAGGAGTGTGTCTCCACACGAGCTTTCCATTACAGCCAGCACGAACCTTATTACCACCAACGGAGAGCTCAACGTACCACATGTCTGGATTCATCTGCCAGAGAACGAAACCTCCACTCTCAGCCTTCGACGGGTTCCGGTTCCTTACGGTTCTCGTCGCGGTCTGAAGCTCGGAAGTGATCATCTTGAGCTTCCCCATAGCATAAGCGTTTTTGATGGAGCTTTGAAGCTTCTGTCCACCGGAAGCTGCAGTGTACTGTTGAAGTATGTACTGCGCAGATGATGTTTCCTGCAAGAACGGTTAAAACGACGTCACTTTAGTAAAAATCGAAAAAGGTGAGATCTTTATAGAAAGAGAGACTAACGATTGGTGTGTTTTTGATGCTAAGGTGAGGCAAAGGATCAGAGGAGGAGACGTGAATCGGAGCAAGCGGAGCTCCCATTACTCCTAAAAGAAGCCTCAGATCATTTCTCCGGTACGCCGCCGTCGCAGCAACAGACGGAGCTCGAGAGAGCTGTCCTTTGACCCAGTTACCTAGACCCGACCCGAGTCGTTTCGAATCTCCAACACTCCCTCCTCCTCCTCCTCCTTCGTCTGGATCGGGTCCTTCCATGACGGGTCTCAAGCTTCCGGATCTCTCGATTAAAAGCTCCGGTTGTGTTACGTAGTAACCAGCGCCGCCGCCGCCAGTGAAGTTCTTCCTCCCCCAGGAGAGAGCTGTCATGGGTGAGCTAGACCGAGCGGGGCTAACAGAGCGAGACCTTGTCCTGGAACGCGACGGCGAGAGACCTCTCACAACTTCGTGTCTGAGAGCAGAGAAGAATCCTTGCTTTTTCTCCATGAACAAAAATTTCGTCTTCTTCCCTCGTAACGTTATACAACAAAAAGGGTTTCACAGATAGAGTCACCTTAAGAGCTGGAGAGGAGAAAGATTTGATTTTTTTTTTCTTCTTCTTCCGAGTTTCGCAGTGGAGCGAAGAGAGAGTTTATGAACGGAGAGAAAGGAAAGAGAAACGAGGAGGAGAGAGAAAGACAGTGATCTTCGGTGTAAATGACTATTCTACCCTCTAGTTGTTACCGGATTTTTCCAGTTGAGGAAAGACACGCGCTCCCTGATAGTTCACGCGCATAGGATATATTCTTTTATTTCTTTCCGACCTGGCTGCGCATGATGGACACGTGTAAGGAGATGAACAGCGAGTGATTGGATCTAACGATACTCGCAGTAGTGTTGTGCGGTTCGCGCCGTTAAGGATGGTGGACGATCTATTTTGTGTGTGTTTTTAACGGAAATTAACGGTTTCCGTTAAGTTTCTGGAACAAAAGAGGACAATGTCGTTAAGGTCACAGTGAAAATAGAGTTAGAGAAAGTGGCAGCGGTAAATTAGGGACCAGTTTGTTACTTTTTAACCTGGATCGTAAATTCGATTTGTAATCTCATTTTCTTTACATGAAAAAATAAAATCAAATTATTTGCTATACAAAATGTCGGTATCTGCTTATGGCTTGGTATATGAATTGTTTAGTGTCCACAGTTATGACCTCTACTTTTAAATTTATCATCTTTGATGTGTTTGAATCTAGAGATTTGAGGTGAAATGAAAAAAATATTGGTCACGTGGTAAATAGAAAATGGAATTAATGAAATAAAGTTGAATGATAAATTCATCTCCTTCATTTTTTATCAAATTGATCATTGATCTTAATTTCTAAAACTAGACAGCTGATCTCGATTAATATTAGTACAACAATCTCTTGTCTTCACAAACGGATATCAAATATAAAATTTAAAAGGTTTAGCTTTTATTATTTGAGTACTGTGTTTCTTCAAGAGAAAGGAACACAAAAGAGGTCTTAAGAGAGGGTTCTTCTTTATCCGACAGAGAGAACAACCATTTGTGTGTGTGTGTTTTCATTGGCCAATTGCGTAAAGATAGCAACTCTTCATCTTATATATGTTTCGATTAGAAAATTGTAATTTATTCACAATTAACACTTTCTTTCTGTAATGTAATAATGATTGAATAGATTCCTCACCTCGACATGCTTTGGGCATAATGTGAATATCATTTTGGCTTCTTATATAATCCAATTGTATATAATAGTAGCAACTACTAGCAAAAGCTTTTCTTATTAGAGCTTTTACATCATCACAATTAGTAATTTCATAACTATTGATGTTTTTCTTTAGTATATTTATCATTTGATTAGGTGTGCAGTATATGCATAACCTCTATTTTCATAAAGTTACCACTTTTAACCACACATGAGTGGCGTACTGGTAGATGAATTTCAGTAAGTTAAGTGATCCGAATTGAATCAACCTTACGATAATAAACATGTGTTACTACGATGCAATATTATGAACTTCCTTTCAATATCCGAAAAGAGAATTTATTGCATATTCTTTTTATTGATTAATCTAGACACTTCCATAAATTTGGGTTACCCTCATGTTAATAAACAATAGAAAAATAGAAAAATAAAGTTACCAATTTTTCATTCTATTTAATTTCCATATTTTTTAAATCAATAGAAAATGGGTTTAATAGGTAAAACTAAATTAATTACCAAGTAAATCTAAAATATTATAAGTTAAAATACCTTTCCAAATAAAAGTTAAGTTATATAGTTAGGATCTCGTCTTATAAAGATATACATATTTAATATTTATGTTTCAAAAAGTATTATTTTAATATATATTTTGTTACACAAAAATATCATTTTAAAATTAAGATTAATGTAATTTATACTTTTTATTAGTAATAAAATGCATTAATTTTTAAATAGTTTTATTTATCTCAAATAATATTAGATAGTGCAATTAATAAAAATATAAAGGTATTTTTTATTCATTTTTAGTATGTGTGAAAATATTAAATTAACACTCTTTTTGAAATGGAATAAATATTAAATTAAGTATAAAACCACAGTTTTCATAATCTAGGGACTTATGGACTCCAGCATCCATCGTGGGTTTTCTTTTGCTGGAATAATACCTAAATCATGAATGTTCATTATAATATCCGATCCACTTAAGTTCATTCATATGTTTGCTTTGGATTTACGGAAACGATCTATTTAATATCTCGTACAGTTGTTATAGATCAGGTTTTCATTTTCACTTTTAGTCAAAATCATTAACTTACAACCTCCAAAAAAGAATTACGTATGTCTCCTCTATCTCATTTACTTGAAACGGAAAAGGAACGTATATGTCTCTATCTCATCCCATGTGACGAGAAACTTTGTAGTCTTTACGGTTAAATGGACGTAACGTAACATTCTATTTGATTAATTAATTTCCCTTTTTACTATTAATGATTGATTTGATAGTTATCTAATTGTGTTTATAAACAGAACTCCCGAGGCATGCATCCGCTCCACGCTAGTACCTCACCTCAACCCTAATTAACTACATCTAAACCGAACGATGGTATCACCGGCCAAGTCTTAAACCAGCCATAACCATACAAGGTGTTGATATATGATGAATCTATTGATCTTGTAGCATTAGATCCAATGTATAAGGCCACTTCTACATGTGCCGCGTTGTTTTGTTTACAAAAAAAAATCTTATGTTTTCTAACATTAGTTAAAACTTGAAAATCATTTTTAATAATAAAGTTTTTTTCTTCGTAGATGTAGCTAAATTCGTTAATCACGTTAAATATGTGTTAACGCTTTTTGTCATTTGTTTCCGAATTGACTTTCCCACATCCGTAGTAACACAAAGGATATACTGTTCATATGTATATGCTCTGCGAATGGTGTGTATTCTAATTAATGACCCAAAGAAAGATTTATAGCATGATTAACCGAGGGTTCTTAAGGTGAGATTCCGCTAATAATCTCACCTTAAGAATCATCAGTTAATCATGGTCTTAAATCCAAGATCTCATGGTCTGGCTTTCCCGACTATGCTAGTTAACATTTGGATTTAGTCGGAATATTATCCGTTATCGGCTAGTTATGTTGGAATGGTTATTGCAAAATTTACAAGAACTCATACCCTTCCCTCAAGGTCATTGAAAAAGAAGGTCATATTCAACAATAAATACAACTAATTTGAAGAATGAAGATAGTTAATGTGATAATTTACTAACGTTATAAGCGTGAGGAGTAGAAGGACAAGCAGCACGTGAATGTCTTCGAAATTCGATTAGAATGGTCAAAAGAGAAGAGAAAGAAAAAAACGCATACGCGTTAACTTTTTCAGTGTGATAGTGGTAACAGCTAAGGTAGGGTTCATTTAAAAGTATAAAAGATCTTTGGGTCGATGAGAAACATTAAAATTGTCTTGAAAATTAATATTGACGCACTTGTTTACTAAAAAAAATTCGATGGTAGGAACATGAAGTACCACGTGTAACTCTCTAGTACTTGGTCGTTCTTAAAGAAAACATGCTTGTCCTTGTAATCAAATAAACAATAAACAACCTTTTATTTAATTCATTTCACTAATCAAAATTCTATTATTAACCACCAAACTTTGAAAAATAAAAGTTTTATTAGACTCTGAACTCGAAAGCATATTGGTCACCGAAATATATAGTGGACTTGGATTCTGACCAACAAGTCAGCAACTAATTCAAGTTGGCACCCAAACTATTACAACAAGTAGGTGTTTGATTAACTTTTCAAGAGTTAAAAGTGCAGGATCGATTTTTTGTAAAATATTTAATACTTTTATAAAATATAAAGTAATTTGGTCAAAGCATGCTATTTGAACTATTCGAACTGAGATCCAACTAAACGGAAACATATTTTTGTAATTATCTGAACCAACTATCTTCATTCGCAAGACCAATATTTACTTAATCGCCTTTCATTTATGGATTCTAATCCATACATAGCTTTCAAGATTTTCATAGTATATAACGAGAGATATACTTCAAAGCTTGATACGAGAAATGAATGTAAGAAGCATTCAAAAACTTAACCAAACTATAATTATAGCTAAAGACAAAGTGTCAAAGTGCATGCATGCAAATGCATGTTATTGTATTATTTGTGAAAGTGCTTAGTTAAGGAAACAAAATTGGATTAAGGGCACTTGGGTTTGCCCTTGGAGCTAAGCTTGTCTCGGTAGCAAGGGCATTGATGCTTGTTGCCAAAGGTACCAGAAGGAACACACTTACACTGTCTGCAACAAATGCCACAATACTTGATACATCTGTCTTGAAATCCTGCCTTAGCACACCTTCCTCTGCATCTACTCCCACAGTATACCTCCATGCCTCCTATTCGTCCTGATTTTTTTTTCCAATTTCAACGTTCACATTAGATACTCCCTCCGTTTCAGAAAGATCTATGTTTTAGAAAAAAAAATTGTTTCAAAAAAATATATTTTTTACATCTTCAATGCATTCATTGATTGTAAATTGCAAACTTCAAAAATATAATTATATTTATTAAAATTCTATTGGTTTAAAATTGTGGAGAATAGTTAATTACGGAAATTAATGTATTGGTAACTAAAACTTCATATGTTTTCTTAATAAGTGTGAAAATTCTAAAACATGAAACATTTTGAAATGGAGGGAGTACAAATTAAGATAACCTTTGCATTGAGGCCTTTAAAATGATCAAATATTCAAACATCCTGTTTGGGTTTATTACTCTAGTACCATCTGGTGTGATAAATCATATACATTTTTCTCAGTTCACAACTAATTGATAGTGAATTTCTCCCAAACAAAAAAAACAATTGACAGTGAATTTCTCCCAAACAAAAAAAAACAATTGACAGTGAATGTATCATACCTGCGTGTCCATGACACACTGGTCTACTCGCTTCTCACTCAAATTTGTACGTTACTTGTGTTGATTTTGTCTCCAATTTACTATAATATATATACCACCACTTGCGCTATTTTAAGAGGGAGTATAATATGTTATGTAACTAACTTGCCATTTCTTCTTAATTGGTGAACTTCTAATTATGTGGTTTATTAGTAATTACTGTGTAACTAGAACATCAACAACTTTGACAGTCTCCGAAAAAAACTAATATAGTTCTACGTTCTAACTAAGACTCACTTAAAAGCTACTCTTTGTAATGCTCAGCTCCCGAACTAGCCTCTTGAAGTTTAATATAATGATGTGTTCAGAAAAAAAGACTCACTTAAAACATATGCATGTCTATACTATATACAAAAAAAAAAGATCGAGATATGCATGGGTACATACCAGGAGCCGCTTTGGCAGGTAGAAGCATGAAGGGAAGGATGATCAGAACGAGGAAGACGAAGTATGTTACAAGTTTCTTATAATCCATCATTGCTTTCTGCGTTAGAAAAACTGAAAATACCCTAAAGCTTAAGTTGGAGTATATAAGAGTAATCTTTTATCCTTTTTTCTCTCTTGGTGGTATCTCTTAAGAAGCGATGAGATTCATTTATAGAAATCCTAAAGTTATGATCAGTACCACCGCTTTAATTTCTATGCCGAAATAAATGTATTGATTAATGTTATTGTCTAGACGTACGTGGCAATCAAATTGTTTGGTCACTGCGATTCTTGAAATGGCTGCAATCTTCATACGTCGATATGTTCGATGATGTCTCTCAAAACTCAAAATTTTCCGACCTAACGCTTCATTATTCAACAACACGACACACAACTTCATAACAAGCCATAAGCGTTAGAGTCATGACATCTATACTCTTACTGTATTATATATATATATATATATATTATTATTACTTTAAAATCAAGCAAGTATCGTCTAAATGTTTACATCAGCTGCTCGAATAAAAATAGTGGGGATCTAATACAACGGCTGTAACTGGTTCAATTTTTTGAATATTATAAATGAATGAAATTAAAAAATAGAATGCAAATGAATGGAATAATAGAAATTATGGAACAAAAATGAAATTTCATTCTAATGTTTTATAACTACATTCTTTTTCTTTCCATATATTCGACAAAAAGTTATTGCAATGGGATTTATTTCCATGCTATTTAAAATGTAGTTTTTAGAATCTAAAAGAATAAATCATTTTATACAGTTTTATTTTAAAAATTAAATTAGTAATCCAGTTGCACCCAGCTATTTTTAAGTTAGTGTCGATGATGAAGCCAATAGTCGGTTTAATATATGTTGCCATGTTGGCCCAGAAAAAGAACATTTCAGTCCATTTTTGTAAAAACTTGTGAAAATACTAAAAATACACAACTTAAAAATACATACTCCCTCCGTTTCATATTAGTTGTCGTTGTAGGGAAAAAATTTCGTTTCAAAATAAGTGTCGTTTTAGAGTTTCAATGTAAAATTCATTAATAAGATTATTCAATTTATTTTTCTATTGGTTGAAATATGGTAAGGTGTCTAGGTAATTGTGTTTTTATTTTGGAAATATACAAAATCATATGTTTTATTAATATTTATGCATAAACCTAGAACGACAAGTAATATGAAACGGAGGGAGTAACATTTATTATTATTAGCCCTATACAATATTATATTCTGTGGCTCTGAAGCATATGCTTAGCCTCTATTTAGGTCTGGCTCTGATGAAGCATTAGCTTTGTTAATGTAATTTATATAGCTGCTATTAATCCAAGAAGTAGTCTAAGATTGGTTAGTTTATGCCTATTAAATAGTGTTGTACCCGACCGTAATCTATCTTAAGATAAAACTTCTAATCTAAGTTGATTTGTGAAAAAAAAAATCAACCAACAACAAATTTGTCTATAGCTAAAATAAATTACAAATTCTATATGGTTTCAGTAGAGAAATCTACGTTGGGCCACGAAATGGATGTTAATGAGGACCACGTTAAAAGGCCCATTAATAGTATAATCAATAACCAGGCCCTGAGAAGAACAAAGCTCACACCGTTTATTAGGCTCCTTCCTCTCTCTCTCTTTCTCACCCACACGAGTTTCTTCTGTTTCGCAGTTATTCAAATTCTTAGAAATCTGTAAAAAGAAAAAATGTTTTGAAGGATTGATTTCGCAGCTTAGGATTAGGGTTCTTGGAATCGCTTTTGGCTTTCTATCGACTACACAATGAAGTACGAGAGAATAATTGTAAAGTTGCCATTTTGCTTAGTGGGTTCTTTGTTCTCCTTGCGTTTGCTTATATAGATTCTGATGTATGAGCTTTATGTCACGATTATGTCTTACGTATTTTGCTTCTCTAATAGGTTTAAGAACCTTAGAGACGCATGGGTGTTTGTATGTTAGTGGAAAGTATAACGAACATAATTGGGGATAGAGTTTCAAATTTCAAAAAAAGAAAAATTAAAAATTTAAAAAAAAAATGTTATTTTGGCTATTTTATTTTTTTAGAGCTATTTTTGTGACAAAAATTTTAAAATGTTATTTAAGAGAATTTCCCTATATATAATGGATTTTTGATTTTTCTTAACAACAACGTAAATCTATTACTATATTTTTTTTATTGTTATTCGTATATTCCAAGCAGCATTTTTTTTTTTATTGTTATTTATGTTTTCAACACAACATTATATTTTTTTTATATTATTATACATATTTTCAAATAATTTTCAAATATACTTCACTTTTAATAATATAGATGATATGAAAATTAATATCAATATTTTTTACTTTTTATATATAATAAAAAAATAGTTTTATATTTAAAATTTAGAAGATAAATATGATTAATATAGAATTATTTTTTACATAAGAAAAATAAAAATAATCTATTAAGTATAAAACGAGTAAGCTCAGAATTAATTCATGTTCATTAAAGATCATATCATGCATATAACTTGTGATATAATTTAAACTAGATCATCAAACTTATTTATTAAATAAATTTAAAAAACAGAGCGCATGCTCATGTAAAATTTAGTTGAACTGAGCTAGTTCATTGAACTGATATATAACTCATTTTTTTGACACCCGTTGAGAAGAAGGTCTTAGTTGTGGTTTGTGACTTTGTGTAATCGATAGGCCGGTTTAGTAATTTTAATAGATTTGGTCTAGTATAACCCGTTTGAAATCATGAATTGAATAAGTCTGACCGGACAGAAATGTCTTTAGTTAAGATAGGCCCTTAATGATTATACAAGGGCCCATAAAAGCGTATGGATGTTTATCACGCGATGCACACAGTAGAGCCCGAGACTTGGTAACGTGTAGCAAAAGGTAAGAGGAAAAATGAAGAAGGTGCTGAAAGTATACGGCGGCGTTTTGAGGCTAGTGAGGCTTTTGCCGGCGGACACGAGGCCGTACTACGCCAAGTACGCGAGGGAGAATTTCGTAAATTACCGTGAAGTCGACGTAAGCGAAACGCCTCTCGACGAACTCTATCAACGAGCTTACAATCACTCACTCTGGGTACTCAAAAAGGTACATAGATTCTGAGCTTACAATCTACGTTTCTAGATACCCTTTGTGTTCATTAACAGCTTTAATCTTTTGCAGTATTCAATTGACGAATCCGCGGCGAAGAAGATGAAGGAGATTTGTTTTGAATCATAAAGCGCACCACCTGTTCGACGTTATTCCCCTGAGGATTTCGAACATGATTTTTTCTTTCAATGCGTGTATGATTTGTTGTATGGGGCCATCAAGTATTCTACTTTTGATATAAGTGTCGTCATAGCTATATCGAGAAACAGAGGTTGCTCATGTGTCTTTTTCTTTTCTTTTTGTTTTCTTGACTTTCTGTGCTTGCAGGCATGTGTTGACTAGTAAACATGTCTTGTTTGTTTGCTTGATCCTGAATAAATTGTTATGACTTTACATTCTCAGAGTCAAAAACATCTTTAGTAATGAAAGGAACTCATCATTGCAAAAGAGCAGTGGCAGTGATGTAATAATGAAAAGGATAGTAAGGATTGTTTGGGTAAAGTGATGATATATGTAGCCAAGGACGACAATACACAGTGACGATTTTTAGTCCACGCATAAGTCTTTTAGGTCCTTGTCGGAACTCGAAAATGTTACATGAAACGAACCAAACCAAAGCAAATTATGTCTGAAGATTGTTTTTGCTTCTCAAGAGTAAAAAGAATAGCTAAAAAACAAGTTGGACCTTCTTCCTGTGAATTTAGCTGCCAACTTGTGGAGTTGTGTTTTTCTACTTCACACACGTGTTTACAGTCTTTGCACGCGTCAAACCTGGTACATGTCAGTATGTTAAACTTCTACTTTTTGATTAATATAGTAACTGTAGTATTATGTGTAGCCACAGTGTCAGTATGCTAATGATAAACATGATAGCGGGAATTTCTTAGCAAAATTGTGGTTGGTAATAATGTAATGGTATGGTTAAATTGAATAATGGATATGAATGAATATGTGTATGTGACATTAATTATTTGTCTAACTTCCAGAAAGAGGAAAAAGAGAGCAGCAGTTACTAAGACAAAAAAGGTGAGAACCGAAACATCAGCTTCGAATAGATAAAAAAAACTTCAGTTTTCTCGGGCCAAGTGGCTTCTTTGACCAAATTGCTCTTCATATTTCTAATTTTTTTTCTACCAACAAGTACACCTTTTCTAAAAATAATCCATATTTTAATTTTTTTTTATATTTATTAATAACTATTTTAATTTTTAATTATAAATATAGAATTTTAAATGATCTATTTGTATAACTATAAACTAATAAATTTAGAAAATATAAATAAAGTTTTTCAAATTTACAATTAATTATTGTTAATTGATAAAAATATATATTAAAATAAATATTGTTTTTTTGGAATAATATTTATTTAAAATACATATCTTTCTGAAAATGATGAAAAAATCAATAGAAAAATAAAACAAGTCCCTATTAAATTGTTTAGGATCTAAAATTGTATAATTCAGTGGTTTTTCTTGCATATAAACTTTAACATATTTTCTAGTTTATCCACCTAAATGTCATAGTAACTTAATACCAATATCAATAAAAGTATCATTCTTCTTTCATTCAGAAATACAATTTGTTGTTTTCAAAAAAAAATATATAATTTTGTGTTACACTTACCAAGAGAAATATTAGTATATAATTATATGATTTCTGTGAAATTTTCCCTTTTTAAAATTTTCACAAAGTCTATATAAAAGCAAAACAGCTTATTTTATGCATATAAATAAATACATGAGCCATGAGGCAAGATAAACCAGTTATAAAAGCCTAGAAAGGTAGAGAGAAAGCATTTAGCAACAGTTTCCTTCTGGTTCTTGTTTCTCAGCTTCTTCCACGAAGGTACTAGTAACAGTAATCAAGAACAATCACAATGGCAGATACCAGAGAGAATCAAGACGACCGAGCTATGATGGAAACTGCCGGAGCCGCGAGCTTCTCGGAGCTTCTTATGTTGTCGGGCGGCGTTCTCAGCTCCTCAGACCACCACCTTGAAGATATTGGCGCTGACGGTGGAGAAGACAGCTTCGGTTTTGTATTCTCCGGTCCAAATGGGTCAAGAATGCTCTGTTTCAGTGGTGAATGCCAAAACGACGACGAATCGCTCTTCCTACAACCTTCTCTTTCCTCCCGAGTCTCCGTTTCTGACCCTTCATGCACTACTAACATTTGCCAGAACTTGAATGACGCGTGTGTGGAAAATCAATCTACCAAATCATCAACCGTAAGTCTGAAAATAGTTTTTAAAAAAACTTGGTCTTGTATAGTTGCATGCAAATAATTACAATATTTTTCTGTGCCGTATCTAATGTTTAAAGATGAATTCTTATGTGCATTAGTCTCTTGTGAAGAAGAAGAGAATCGGGTCGGTTAATGGGCAAACTATGGATCATAACCCAAAACCTAGCAAAAAATGCAAACGAAATCAGGGGAAATCATCAGTTGGAACTACAAAGGTGTGTCATTAGAGTTTACATTTCTTTATTGTATACTCCCTCCGTTTCATTTTACTTCTCGTTTTAAACTTGGGCACATATATTAAGAAAACATTTAATTTTACATATTTCCAAAATAAAAACACAACTACCAATACACCTAACCACATTTCAACCAATAGAAAAATAGATTACAATAAAAAGTCAATAAATTTTGCATTGAAACTATAAAACGACACTTATTTTGAAACGAAAATTTTACTCTACAACGACAATTAATCTGAAACGGAGGGAGTACAATGTTATGATTTTTTTGAACTTATAATGTTTTTTTTTGAAACACATATCTAAATATCTAATCAATACTTTTAACAATAGGTAAGGAAAGAAAGGCTAGGGGAAAGAATTGCAGCCTTGCAGCAATTGGTTTCTCCATACGGAAAGGTAAATTAATTTCTACTCATTTTTTTAGTAATGATTTTTTTCATATTTTTCTACCTATTTTCTTGAAGTAGTGAAAAGAATTTTTATAATATTTTTTTATTTGGAGTATATATATAGTTTTTCAAAAGGAAGCTTAAGAAGTCGCGATTTGGGGTATAGTGTAAGTTGGCATCCAATGTGAAAATCAAAAAGACATCAACGACAATGAAACTTGATCCATAAATTAAAGTATTTACTTTTTTTTTATTGTGGGTAATTAACGATCATCATTGCATTTTACATTAATGATATGTGTACTTTTTTGAGAGAAGTGAAAGAGAATATAACAAAAACACTCTAATCTATAAATGCAATAGTTAAATTGACTTTTCTGACTGATGATAATAATTAAATGTGAAAAAAAAAACATTATGTCATGTTGACAGACAGATGCAGCTTCTGTGCTGCATGAAGCGATGGGTTACATCAAATTCTTACAAGACCAGATTCAAGTCCTTTGCTCTCCATACCTGATCAATTATTCTCTTGTCAGTCCCTCTCTCACTCTATTTGATTATATAGTTTAAATTATAATGATGTGTAATTCTCACTTGCCGATGACGTTTGGTCAGGACGGTGGTGTTGTTACCGGAGATGTTAGGGCGGGGAAGAGAGTGAGAGAGTTGAGAAGCAGAGGATTATGTCTAGTACCTGTCTCATCCACCGTACTCATGGAAAGTTCCAACGGTGCTGATTTTTGGTCACCTGCTACTATGGGTCACACTACCTCATCCTCTCAATGAATCAAGGATATTAAATTATTGTCCTAGGCAGTGTTTTTTCTCTTCTTGTCACCGGTGATATACCTTTTTTCTTTGGTTAAGAACTACTAAAATGTCTTTTACGAAAATTCACCCATTTTTGTTTTTCTGGTGGGCGGCGGGGGCTCATCTGGGTGATATAAAAAGGTCGAATCTTGTATGTTTACAACATTAAATATATTTATATTCCAATGTTTTTTTTTATCTTAATATATATTTATAGAAAATCAACCAATTCATACACATCAACAGAGGATCGCGGTTACGATCAATACATATATTCGATATCCATACTAAATCATATATCAACACAAGTTATAGACATGATTTTGACTGTGTCTCCATTAGTCGGGATTGAAATAGTTTCCTTAAGTTTTACTGGTTCAGATGCAGGACCAGTTTTTTATTTGAAGAAAACCAGACTGGAAGAATTGTGATTAAAAAGAAGATTTTGGTTCAGATACATTATAAAGCGAAACACAAAATCCCTAAAAGTTATTTATTAGCTCCACATATGGTCACACGGATATAAACCTATTGTTTACGGTCCATTTAAATATCCGGAAGAAAATCTCGGGTCTAACTCTTTTCTCTTTTTTAAAAAAAAAAAAAAAACTTTAAAATAATCACTTCAAAGCCACCGTCACTTTCTTTCTTGAAAGATCACAATGACGATGATGTCGGACCTTCCTGGGGATTTGTTCGAAGAGATACTCGGTCGAGTTCCAGCCATATCTCTGAAACGCTTAAGATCTTCTTGCAAACGTTGGAACCGTTTATTTAACGATAAGGAATTCGCAGGAAAACACCTCCACAAAGCACCTAAACAGACATTTTTTTCATGGTGACAAAGGACTTCTGCATTTATTTGATGAATATCAATCAACGTGGAATCCGATCTCTACAATGTAAAGGTGAGCTTAGCCCAATCGACGGTGAATTTATTATAATATCTGAAGTATTTCACTGCAACGACTTATTGTTATATACCTTTAATAACAAAACTAGAATCATGCTTTGGAACCCGTTTACTGGTCAGACCAGCTGGGGGATCCAACCATTTAGTACAAGCCACACTTATGCCCTTGGATCCTGCCAAGAAAGTAGATACGGCAATTTTAGTTACAAAATATTGAGCTATAAGAGCACCCGCAACGGGGGTCCTTAAAGAGGAGTCCTTAGCGGAAAAATAATTAAATAATTAGTGGGTTCCACCAAAACTTAAGGATTCGATCCTTAAAATCTCTAAATAAGGATCGGTCTTTGCACTATTTGCGACACGTGGCGACCCGCGATTGGTTGAATTTTTTTTTTTTTTTTTTTTAAAATCTGAAAAAAAAAAAAAAAATTTTAAGGACTCCGCAATGAGTCCACTGTTGCGGATGCCCTAAGGATGATAGTGTACATGAATTAACAATATACGAGATTGACTCTAATTCATGGAGGATTCTTGATGTGATTCAGGACTTTCGATTACTGTATATCGGTAAATACGTGTCTTTGAAGGAAAAGACTTATTGGTTTGCTTCAGATAGTAAAGATGAATAGCTCGTATATCGGTAAATACGAGGCTTGGACGCTTGATTCTACCTTTTAACTGTCCTTTAGATTGTTTTCGAAATGCGGCTCTATCAGTTGTTAGCGAAGAGAAGCTTGCAGTGTTACTACTACGCAAAAATACATGGGAGAAAGAGATATGGATAAGTAATAAGATTGATGGGACTAAAGAGGTGTCGTGGAGAAAGTTCTTGAAAATGGATTACCCCAAACGTGATAATTGGATTTCTATTAGTCGTTTTTTGGTCGATGAGGAGAAGAAAGTCGCCCTATGCTATGAGATATGTGTACTCGACCGCTTTACCACGATGATGAAAAAGTTAATATACATTTATGTTCCAAGTTTGGTTCAAATCCCTCCAAGTGGTTCCAAAAAATAATAATAGAGGTGACTAGGTAATTAAGCTACATGCAATCTTTTTGTATTTCTTAATTTATCTTAGTTATGTCATTTGGATTCTTTGAGCTAATACTATATCATTAACAAGTGGTCGTGTCCTTTAGAAAATTAATGAATTATTTATTTCATTAAGATGTGGTATTTGTCAGATGTTTCAACTGTCATATGTACTCTCGTATAGAGAGCGGAAGCTACTAGCTGATGTTGTCTCCTTCAGAACGGTAACATAGAAGAGGTATGTAACTCTCAACCCTCATGCCTTACCCCAAACTACATAAACTTATAAGTGTTGGATTCATCTATAATGAGCCACTGTGTGTCGTGTGGATATATTGTTCATCATAAGACATTAGTCTTACCCTTAAAAGCTGAGAAAATAGATGCAAATAGCAAGTTTGGTTAGTCTAATGGTACTTCTAAGTTGTAACATCTTCCTTCCAAATCATTACTCTGAGCAGTCTTCCAGTAATTGGTTAGGTCTTTCACAGCGATGATCATATCTTCTGTTGATTCGGCTTTAGGCAGATTTAATTAACTTGTGAAGAATTTTTCTTCTAGTAAGAATGAGAAAACATAAGAAAAAGGAGCAAGTGAAATGCCAATCATCTATCAAATCTGTGATTTAGAGATCTCTGATGCTGATTGCGCTAGTCCATATTTAGCTTTACGTTGAGGGCATACCAAATACTCCATCCTTTTCTTAAAGATACATATTCTAGAAAAAAAATATTTTTAAAAATATACATTTTTTATATTTTCAATATATTTTTTGTCAACTAATAATGATTAATTATAAACTTCAAGAAAATTAATTACATTTACTAATTTTTTATTGGTTTAGAATCATTGGAAATAGATAATCACAGAAAATTATGCATCTAATATTTATATTTAATATGTTTTATTAATCTATGTGAAAAAAACAAAATATGTAACATTTTGAAACGGAGGAAGTAATTTATAGCAAGCCCTGACATGACCAAGTTATGCAACCTTTGGAAATATAAACTCGAAATCACAAATAACACTCCACTTAAAGCATCAGATTCTCTGCAAAAGATTAATTAGAGTACCCTGTAATCAACATTGTAAGTCTTAAGATGTGTCACTAAATTACCGATTTTCTAGGGGTAATTGAGATTAATTTCATAGTCCCAACACAAAACGCATTGCTTGCAATCCTTGAAAAAATTAAAGGCCATGGAGACTGATGACGAACAAAGCTGCTCCCAAAGACGTACGTAACGTACATTACGACTGGAGACAGCTGCAACTGAAACTGACTCGAAAATAACAAAGAGGGTCAACAGAAAAGATAACTTCCTATTAAGTGGATAGATCTATATAATGGAACCTATATCTTATAGGTTTCGTATGGGTTTTATTGTAAAATATTGGTTCGAGTAGGCGTATAATCATCCGATTTTGATCTTAAAATCTCAAATTCAGTAATATTCATTTAGTTAAGAACACCGCGTTGTATATTGCAGGCCACATTAAATTATATAGTAGACTTAAATTAGATCATGTAGTCGGTGCATCCTTGAAACAAAAAGTCGAAAGCATGCATGCATGCAAGTGAATTACATATAAAGTTCATTAGTTGGAAACGAAATATTGATAGTATTAATTTTGACAATATGTTAACGCTAACAGAGAAAACATTATTTCTAGTTTTTTTCTTCAAATGTAAGAGAAGACAAAGTAGAAAAATGAAAACATAGCTGTAAAGGTGTTGTCATGGCTTAACTTATCATTGTTGTTTTCATCATGTGACCACCCCCGCCCCCCAAAAGTCAAAGATTCTCCTCTCTACGAATATAAACTAATTAACGTTTCATCTTAATAAATTTATTTGCAGGGATAAAACCAACAATATATAAATTTGTTATAGATTATTTCATTAGCAAAGAATTGTTTCACTTAATTACTATATTCATCTTTTAATTTTATCTGAATATCAGCAAAATGTGCTACCACACAAAAGTAGCATGCGCATCACTTCGTAGGTAAGTGATTCCCCATAAATTTGCATGTAGTGATACGTATAATTAACATGTATCGCATTTATAATACCCATTAATGTATTACTTAGAATTGCATAAAGTGGAATCAATACTCTTTCTAACCATTTGGTAGATAATCGTATACTTTAATTACTGCATCGATTGCCTAGTTTAATATGTGGGACTTGAAGGTTGACGCTGACATTGTAGATACCCCCGTAAGGTCATGTATGATTGTTTTTTCTCTTAGTATAACTCAGTAGATATTTCATATAAACAGTATTCGAAGATATGAAGGCTGTGTTCCAAACATTGACAGGCTTCTTTGAATTTTATTTATTAAGATCATCTATATACTGTTTTATATTTTTTTGATGCTTCGTTTTTAAACAATATAGTATTTGTAACAGATTATTGATGATATTTAATTAAAGTGTTTAGCAAAATGTTATGAGTAATGCGATCTTATATAGTTTCTAATTTTTAACAAACCCCTTTTCTAATCCCTTAATTGTGAACTAATTTAATGATCTTATATACACAATGCATACTATTTGATATTTTCTAAAACCTTAATTACATCATCATCGATGACGTCTTAGAAATCTTCAACTTAATCTCAATGAATTTTTTTTAACATGCTCATTCACATTTAGCAATCTTTTTGCGATTAATAATAAATTGAAGCACGTATATAGAGAATATAATATTATTTGCGTTCTGTATAAAGGTGTTAATATTCGTTAAATAGCGTAGCTATCCTAAAAGGTTAGCATCTATATTCTAATTCCATAGTTATAGGAACCCTTACTGAAAATATTAAACAGACCTCCACTTGGTATTTAAAAAACCCAACATTTCTATCTATATAAATGAAACCACAGCACTTGAATCACACCACCATTCACAATTCCATACCATCAAACCATTAAATCCTGACGCACACAACGAGTGAAAAATTAAGAAACACCTTTTTTTAATCTTCTGTTAGGTTTGGCAATGGATCTAGCCAAACACACAACACTCCAAATGTTGGGATGCATACTCCTTGCATCACTCGTACTCACTATGGCTCAACCCCCTGGCTTGACTAAGCCAAGCCATGCAACTTGTAAGATCAAGAAGTACAAACATTGTTACAACTTAGAACATGTTTGTCCCAAGTTCTGCCCTGACACTTGTCATGTCGAATGTGCTTCTTGCAAGCCCATATGTGGTCCTGCTTCCCCCGGGGATGATGGCGGAGACACTCCTCCTGCTCCGGTTCCACCTGTTTCACCACCACCTCCTACACCTTCTGTGCCAAGCCCTACTCCGCCAGTTTCACCACCACCTCCAGTCACCCCTACTCCTTATTATCCTACTCCCACTCCTATGCCTCCGGCACCTGTTCCGCCAGTTTCACCACCTCCTCCGGCACCTGTTCCGCCAGTTTCACCACCTCCTCCGGCTCCTGTTCCACCAGTTTCACCACCACCTCCTACTCCAACACCGGCTGTGCCAAGTCCTACCCCACCCTCTTCACCACCACCTCCTACTCCCACACCAGCTGTGCCAAGTCCAACTCCACCTTCTTCACCACCACCTCCTACTCCAACACCAGCTGTGCCAAGTCCAACTCCACCTTCTTCACCACCACCTCCTACTCCCACACCAGCTGTGCCAAGTCCAACTCCTCCATCTTCACAACCACCTCCTTCTCCTACACCAGTTGTGCCAACCCCTCCCTCTGTTACTCCCACTCCTCCTACACCGGCTGTACCAAGTCCCCCTAACGTCACTCCCACTCCTCCTACCCCATCCGTTCCAAGCCCTGACACTCCCACCGCACCAGTCCCTCCATATTCCCCACCCGCGACCCCTACTCCCTCCGTTCCAAGTCCCACTCCCACACCTCCATCGTCCCCAACTCCTACGCCCTCTGTCCCAACCCCTCCTGGATCTACTCCAGCGACTCCTACACCCTCCGTCCCAACTCCTCCTGGATCTACTCCCGCGACTCCAACTCCTTCTGTCCCTGTTCCAACTGCTCCAAACTCTCCTCCTTACGTTCCCCCTTCCTCTCCTACTCCAACCCCACCATCAGACGGGGAGGCAGGAGCAGGAGTCAGAAGGGCGAGGTGTAAGAAGAAGGGCTCTCCTTGTTATGGAGTTGAATACAGTTGCCCTGCCGCTTGTCCCCGTTCTTGTGAAGTCGATTGCGTCACTTGCAAGCCTCTTTGCAGTATGTCCTCTCCATCCTCCTTAATTATATTCTCTTATAATTTAGTTACATACTTAATACATGCCAAATGATGATACCTTGTGACATATACAGATTGCGACAAGCCAGGATCTGTTTGTCAAGACCCACGTTTCATCGGAGGAGACGGTCTCACCTTTTACTTCCACGGCAAGAAAGACTCCAACTTCTGCCTCATCTCCGATCCTAACCTTCACATCAACGCACATTTCATCGGTAAACGTAGGCCTGGTATGGCACGTGACTTCACATGGGTCCAATCCATTGCTATCCTCTTTGGCACTCACCGTTTCTACGTCGGAGCCCTCAAAACCGCCACGTGGGACGATTCTGTAGACCGTATCTCCGCCTCTTTCGACGGAAACGTTATCTCGCTTCCTCAGCTAGATGGTGCCACGTGGACTTCTTCCCCAGGTGTATACCCTCAGGTCTCGGTCAAACGAGTCAACGCTGACACTAATAATATCGAGGTACGCCCTAAAACATTACTTTAGCGACAAGTCACTTAAACTTAAAAGGAACAAAATAAAAAATATATATCTTAATTACCTAGGAATTTTTTTTTTATTGTTTCAATTATATTTGTGTGAATAATTGCTAATTTTCATTGATTATTTTTGAAAATTACAATCTAAAAAAAATTAGATATGTTCTAATTTAAATTCCTGATAGTACTCAATGAATAACTTGGTGTACATATTTTTTTAACTTCAGGTTGAAGTAGAGGGGTTACTTAAGATCACAGCAAGAGTGGTGTCAATAACAATGGAAGATTCAAGAATTCATGGGTACGATGTAAAGGAAGATGACTGTCTAGCTCATCTCGACTTAGGGTTCAAGTTCCAAGACCTAAGCGACAGTGTCGACGGAGTTTTAGGACAGACTTATAGGCCTAACTACGTTAGCCGAGTCAAGATCGGAGTCCACATGCCTGTGATGG
>MU107562.1:25018-35925 GCA_012274485.2 Sinapis alba | reverse complement strand
ACATATGGCAAGTTCTTCAAGCTACTAATGGAACCAGGATGAATCAATATGTAAGAAGCTTGATTTGTAACCATTAATCAGTTTAGAGCCTCCATGAAGTTGAATAAATCTCATAGGAGTTATGTTGAAGAAATTATTCCACTTTGTAATGAGGATATCCATGTTTAGCCCTTTTGGACATATGGCAAGTTCTTCAAGCTGCTAATGGAACCAGGATGAATAAATATGTAAGAAGCTTGATTTGTAACCATTAATCAGTTTAGAGCCTCCATGAAGTTGAATAAATCTCATAGGAGTTATGTTGAAGAAATATTCCACTTTGTAATGAGGATATCGATGTTTAGCCCTTTTGGACATATGACAAGTTTCTCAAGCTTCTAATCAAACCAGGATGGATCAATATGTAAGAAGCTTTATTTGGAACCACTTATCAGTGTAGAGACTCCATGAAGTTGAATAAATCTCATGGGAATTATTTTGAAGAAGTTATTCCACTTTCTAATGAGGATATCCATGTTTAGCCCTTTTGGACATATGACAAGTTCTTCAAGCTATTAATGCAACCAGGATGAATAAATATGTAAGAATCTTGATTTGGAACCATTAATAAGTGTATAGACTCCATGAAGTTGAATAAATCTCATAGGAGTTATGTTGAAGAAGTTATTCCACTTTCTAATGAGGATATATCCATGTTTAGCCCTTTTAGACATATGTCAAGTTCTTCAAGCTACTAATGGAACCAGGATGAATCAATATGTAAGAAGCTTGATTTGGAACCATTAGTCAATGTAGATACTCCATGAAATTGAATAAATCTCATAGGAGTTATGTTGAAGAAGTTATTCCATTTTCTAATGAGGATATCCATGTTTAGCCCTTTTGGACATATGGCAAGTTCTTCAAACTACTAATGGAACCAGGATGAATCAATATGTAAGAAGCTTGATTTGGAACTATTAATAAGTGTATAGAATCCATGAAGTTGAATAAATCTCATAGGAGTTATGTTGAAGAAGTTATTCAACTTTCTAATGAGGATATCCATGTTTAGCCATTTTGGACATATGAAAAGTTCTTCAAGCTTCTAATCAAACCAGGATGAATCAGTATGTAAGAAGCTTGATTTGGAAACATTAATCAGTGTAGAGACTCTATGAAGTTGAATAAATCTCATAGGAGTTATGTTGAAGAAGTTATTCCACTTTCTAATGAGGATATCCATGTTTAGCCCTTTTGGACATATGACAAGTTCTTCAAGCTTCTAATCAAACCAGGATGAATCAATATATAAGAATCCGTGTATAGACTCTATGAAGTTGAATAAATCTCATAGGAGTTATGTTAAAGAAGTTATTCCACTTTCTAATGAGGATATCCATGTTTAGCCCTTTTGGACATATGACAAGTTTTTCAACCTTCTAATCAAACCAGGATGAATCAATATGTAAGAAGCTTGATTTGGAACCACTAATCAGTGTAGAGACTCCATGAAGTTGAATAAATCTCATGGGAATTATGTTGAAGAAGTTATTCCACTTTCTAATAAGGATATCCATGTTTAGCCCTTTTGGACATATGACAAGTTCTTCAAGCTACTAATGCAACCAGGATGAATCAATATGTAAGAATCTTGATTTGGGACCATTAATAAGTGTATAGACTCCATGAAGTTGAATAAATCTCATAGGAGTTATGTTGAAGAAGTTATTCCATTTTCTAATGAGGATATCCATGTTTAGCCCTTTTGGACATATGGCAAGTTCTTCAAGCTACTAATGGAACCAGGATGAATCAATATGTAAGAAGCTTGATTTGTAACCATTAATCAGTTTAGAGCCTCCATGAAGTTGAATAAATCTCATAGGAGTTATGTTGAAGAAATATTCCACTTTGTAATGAGGATATCCATGTTTAGCCCTTTTGGACATATGACAAGTTCTTCAATCTACTAATGGAACCAGGATGAATCAATATGTAAGAAGCTTGATTTGGAACCATTAATAAGTGTATAGACTCCATGAAGTTGAACAAATCTCATAGGAGTTATGTTGAAGAAGTTATTCCACTTTCTAATGAGGATATCCATGTTTAGCCCTTTTGGACATATGACAAGTTCTTCAAGCTTCTAATGGAACCAGGACGAATAAATATCTAAGAAGTTTGATTTGGAACCATTAATCAGTTTATAGCCTCCATGAAGTTGAATAAATCTCATACGAGTTATGTTGAAGAAGTTATTCCACTTTCTAATGAGGATATCCATGTTTAGCCCTTTTAGACATATGTCAAGTTCTTCAAGCTACTAATGGAACCAGGATGAATCAATATGTAAGAAGCTTGATTTGGATCCATTAGTCAATGTAGATACTCCATGAAATTGAATAAATCTCATAGGAGTTATGTTGAAGAAGTTATTCCATTTTCTAATGAGGATATCCATGTTTAGCCCTTTTGGACATATGGCAAGTTCTTCAAGCTACTAATGGAACCAGGATGAATCAATATGTAAGAAGCTTGATTTGAAACCATTAATAAGTGTATAGAATCCATGAAGTTGAATAAATCTCATAGGAGTTATGTTGAAGAAGTTATTCAACTTTCTAATGAGGATATCCATGTTTAGCCATTTTGGACATATGAAAAGTTCTTCAAGCTTCTAATCAAACCAGGATGAATCAGTATGTAAGAATCTTGATGTGGAACCATTAATCAGTGTAGAGACTCCATGAAGTTGAATAAATCTCATAGGAGTTATGTTGAAGAAGTTATTCCACTTTCTAAAGAGGATATCTGATGCAACCATGGTTGAACCAGCTGACTATTCAACAAAGGATAAACCGGGATGGCTGAATGGAAGACTTGAAGATGAATCTAAGGTTGGAATGGAGCATGCTGAGCTTATTTCTCACTCAAGTTACNTGATGCAACCATGGTTGAACCAGCTGACTATTCAACAAAGGATAAACCGGGATGGCTGAATGGAAGACTTGAAGATGAATCTAAGGTTGGAATGGAGCATGCTGAGCTTATTTCTCACTCAAGTTACAATGAAGAACATGTCAAACAAGCTGTAAAAGATGTGATCAGACTCATGGACGAGTTTGAACTTTTCTCAGCCCAAGAGAAGATCATAAACCAAGAAACTGAAGGAAGCAATGGCTTGCTTGATTTGGAACCATTAATAAGTGTATAGAATCCATGAAGTTGAATAAATCTCATAGGAGTTATGTTGAAGAAGTTATTCAACTTTCTAATGAGGATATCCATGTTTAGCCATTTTGGACATATGAAAAGTTCTTCAAGCTTCTAATCAAACCAGGATGAATCAGTATGTAAGAAGCTTGATTTGGAAACATTAATCAGTGTAGAGACTCTATGAAGTTGAATAAATCTCATAGGAGTTATGTTGAAGAAGTTATTCCACTTTCTAATGAGGATATCCATGTTTAGCCCTTTTGGACATATGACAAGTTCTTCAAGCTTCTAATCAAACCAGGATGAATCAATATATAAGAAGCTTGATTTGGAAACATTAATCCGTGTATAGACTCTATGAAGTTGAATAAATCTCATAGGAGTTATGTTAAAGAAGTTATTCCACTTTCTAATGAGGATATCCATGTTTAGCCCTTTTGGACATATGACAAGTTTTTCAACCTTCTAATCAAACCAGGATGAATCAATATGTAAGAAGCTTGATTTGGAACCACTAATCAGTGTAGAGACTCCATGAAGTTGAATAAATCTCATGGGAATTATGTTGAAGAAGTTATTCCACTTTCTAATAAGGATATCCATGTTTAGCCCTTTTGGACATATGACAAGTTCTTCAAGCTACTAATGCAACCAGGATGAATCAATATGTAAGAATCTTGATTTGGGACCATTAATAAGTGTATAGACTCCATGAAGTTGAATAAATTTCATAGGAGTTATGTTGAAGAAGTTATTCCATTTTCTAATGAGGATATCCATGTTTAGCCCTTTTGGACATATGGCAAGTTCTTCAAGCTACTAATGGAACCAGGATGAATCAATATGTAAGAAGCTTGATTTGTAACCATTAATCAGTTTAGAGCCTCCATGAAGTTGAATAAATCTCATAGGAGTTATGTTGAAGAAATATTCCACTTTGTAATGAGGATATCCATGTTTAGCCCTTTTGGACATATGACAAGTTCTTCAAGCTACTAATGGAACCAGGATGAATCAATATGTAAGAAGCTTGATTTGGAACCATTAATAAGTGTATAGACTCCATGAAGTTGAACAAATCTCATAGGAGTTATGTTGAAGAAGTTATTCCACTTTCTAATGAGGATATCCATGTTTAGCCCTTTTGGACATATGACAAGTTCTTCAAGCTTCTAATGGAACCAGGACGAATAAATATCTAAGAAGTTTGATTTGGAACCATTAATCAGTTTATAGCCTCCATGAAGTTGAATAAATCTCATACGAGTTATGTTGAAGAAGTTATTCCACTTTCTAATGAGGATATACATGTTTAGCCCTTTTAGACATATGTCAAGTTCTTCAATCTACTAATGAAACCAGGATCAATCAATATGTAAGAAGCTTGATTTGGAACCATTAATCAGTGTAGATACTCCATGAATTTGAATAAATCTCATAGGAGTTATGTTGAAGAAGTAATTCCACTTTCTAATGAGGATATCCATTTTTAGCCCTTTTGGACATATGACAAGTTTTTCAAGCTTCTAATCAAACCAGGATGAATCAATATGTAAGAAGCTTGATTTGGAACCACTAATCAGTGTATAGACTCCATGAAGTTGAATAAATCTCATGGGAGTTATGTTGAAGAAGTTATTCCAATTTCTAATGAGGATATCTATGTTTAGCCCTTTTGGACATATGGCAAGTTCTTTAAGCTACTAATGCAACCAGGATGAATCAATATGTAAGAATCTTGATTTGGAACCATTAATCAGTGTAGAGACTCCATGAAGTTGAATAAATCTCATAGGAGTTATGTTGAAGAAGTTATTCCACTTTCTAAAGAGGATATCTGATGCAACCATGGTTGAACCAGCTGACTATTCAACAAAGGATAAACCGGGATGGCTGAATGGAAGACTTGAAGATGAATCTAAGGTTGGAATGGAGCATGCTGAGCTTATTTCTCACTCAAGTTACAATGAAGAACATGTCAAACAAGCTGTAAAAGATGTGATCAGACTCATGGACGAGTTTGAACTTTTCTCAGCCCAAGAGAAGATCATAAACCAAGAAACTGAAGGAAGCAATGGCTTGCTTGGTTTAGTATGAGCCAGAACCATACCTGGTCGAAATTCAAGTCAATGAATTATCCAAAAATAATAATTAATATTTAGTTTTCAAGACATTTTAATTTTAATTAGGTTTTTTCTAAATTTTCTACATTTTAGGACTTTTCAATTTCTTCTTCTCTACTTAAACTCTCTTTTGTTTCTAAAACTATTATTCACTCTTTTTATCAATAACTCTCTCTAAATTTGTGAATCCTTTGTTCATCTATGAACACTGATTGCTAAAGAGTTCATTCTCTAATTGCAAACTTGTCTTTGATCACAAACTGAGTTCATTCTCTTTATCATAGACACTTCTACACAAGATCTGATCAGTCCATAGTTCATTTCTGAAGATCATCCAATCAATCCATCCATCATCATTGAAATCAACCCATATCTCTCTCAAACCAGCAGATCTTCCTTCAAAAGAATCAGGGACAAAAGGATCTCCTCATAAGGGATTCATCAAGTGGTATCAGAGCAGATTTGAAGTCTCTTGATCTGAGTTTGAATCTGAAACTCTCAAAAATCTGGGTTTGATTTCTTCTTCGTTGTTTTGGGGAATCTGTTTTCCATTCTCTGCAATTTTCTCATAAAGTTCTTACCTTTCTATCTGTGTATCTGCAAGAGGGCCAACCAGATTTAAAAAAAAATTAAAAAAACAAATCGATAAGATTTAAGAAAAAGTTGAAGAGAATTCCAACTTGGCTGAAGAGAAATCCAGCCACTGGTGGTAAAGCCTCTTGCAAACAAAAATCTTGCAATCTTTCTATCTCTTTCTTCTGTTTTGGGGTTGGGGAATTGATCTCTAAAATCTTGATCTTTGTTTGTTGTTGAGCTACTGGATTTACAGAGAAAAATCACAGAAAAATACAAGAGAGAAACACTTGAGAGCAGTGAGGCTTAGGCTATTCATATATGTGCTAATTTTCTTGTTGAGTTTCTTAACAGGAAGCCATGTCTGGAGGAAGCAATGGCAGAAGGATACGTCCTGAAAAGGAGTTAGATTACAACTTGTTTAACTCTGCTACAAAAGCAGCCTTGGAAAGAAGAGAAAAAACTATGAGAAAAAGAGATTTATATGATATTGATGAGTCTGGTTATGAGCAGGAAAGGATACTATCTAGGAGGTCACTGGAAAATCTTAACAGGAGGAGCACATATCATGATCAATTCAGTTCTTTCACAAAGAGTTTGCTGGAAAAAAGACAGAAATTGATAAGAAAAGAAAAATCGGTTTTTAACCATTCTGATTTTGTGCAGGAAAAGACACGACCAGGGAGGCAAGAGGAACCAATTAGGAGGAGCAGAGAACATCCTAGACATGCCAGAGAAGAGAAAGGTGCTTGCTATGGTCGTGATCCCATAAAGAAGTCTCAGAAACAACAAGCAGAACTTGATTATTTGCACAGCCAGCTGTTTCAAGATAATTTCAAAAGGATTGCACAACAAGTAATCAAAGAGTTTTCAAAAGACCAGCAAGTGAGACCATCCACACTACCTTCCTCAAAGGTTCTTGACCCAATGAGTTCCAGCAAGCAGGATCAGATCATCCAAGAGATGGAAACAAAGTCATCTAAGGTAAGTAAAGAACTTGAGACAGAAAATGAGTTTCCTCTTTTCTTTTCTCAAACTGAACTTGTTATCAGTAGTGCTTGTGATGAACTAACATATTTTGAACCGGTGCAACCGAGTAGCATTGATTCAGTGTCTCAGGTCTTAGAAGAAAACGCAGCAGAAGAAGCACAAAAGAGTTCACCACCAGAAGAAGAGTTGGAACATTCCAACACTGAAGCAGAAACAGATGCTCAATCATTCTCTTTGAACTCTCAAGAGCACTGTAAGGAACTTGTTATGGTTAATTCTCTGCCTGAAATATTTCTTAAGGTTAGTTCCAGTGATGTCAAACGTTTTGGTCTAAACAAGGTAAAAGAATTTTGTGTTTCAAACTTTGTTTTTGAAAACATGATTAACTCTTTTAAAGTATCTGAACCAGATAAACACCCTGATCAAAAACGTTTTCAGTCTGTTAGTAAACCTAATCCTGGTCTTGTTTTGAGTTTTGATCAATTTATGGAACTTAACAAAAACCTTGAACACCCTGAAAAGAGAATTGAGGTTATTTGGCAACAATCTGATTTATGTTTCAGAAAACCTTGTAATTCTTTTGCTTGGTTTGATGATAATGGCTTTGATCTGAGTTTTTCTATACATGAACTGAACACTGGTGATTTGTTTTCTTCCACACTTGCCTGGAAAGAGCTTATGGTTAGGAATTTGCAAAAAACAAAATCACTTAGGGCTGAAACCGACTTTAGATGTGATTCTGTTTTGAAACTTGTTTATGCTTGTTCTAAAACTAATAAATCTTGGTTTGTTTTGAGATCAAGCTTGCACAATGATGTTGTTTTGAGCTTTGAGGATATATTAGTGTACGACACATTCTTTGAAAGTCATGCTAAACCTGTGAGATATGTGCTAACTGGTTATGAATCTGATCTTGAACTTAAACTTTTATGTTCTGATTCTGATCATGTGGGACACAAATTGAAGTTTTTCTATGTTATTGAGTGCCTTGTTACCATTCTGGTTTACAATACTTACTTTGATGTATATCTTAAAAGTCTGAAACAAGTGGAACATGTTCTCAGAAAGAAATGCTTGGTTATTGATCTGATTAAGAACATGTTTTTCCTATATGACACTGGATTTCTAGTCTCTGTTTTGAGTATCCAGGAACAGCAGGAGGAGTCTCAGAGGATTGCAAGGAACAATAGCAAATGCAAATCTTATAAGCCTGAGATTTGGAGGTGGAAGTACTTAAGGAAAATGGATTCAAAATTCCAAGGAAGTTTTTGTNAGACTCCATGAAGTTGAATAAATCTCATAGGAGTTATGTTGAAGAAGTTATTCCACTTTCTAAAGAGGATATCTGATGCAACCATGGTTGAACCAGCTGACTATTCAACAAAGGATAAACCGGGATGGCTGAATGGAAGACTTGAAGATGAATCTAAGGTTGGAATGGAGCATGCTGAGCTTATTTCTCACTCAAGTTACAATGAAGAACATGTCAAACAAGCTGTAAAAGATGTGATCAGACTCATGGACGAGTTTGAACTTTTCTCAGCCCAAGAGAAGATCATAAACCAAGAAACTGAAGGAAGCAATGGCTTGCTTGGTTTAGTATGAGCCAGAACCATACCTGGTCGAAATTCAAGTCAATGAATCATCCAAAAATAATAATTAATATTTAGTTTTCAAGACATTTTAATTTTAATTAGGTTTTTCTAAATTTTCTACATTTTAGGACTTTTCAATTTCTTCTTCTCTACTTAAACTCTCTTTTGTTTCTAAAACTATTATTCACTCTTTTTATCAAAAACTCTCTCTAAATTTGTGAATCCTTTGTTCATCTATGAACACTGATTGCTAAAGAGTTCATTCTCTAATTGCAAACTTGTCTTTGATCACAAACTGAGTTCATTCTCTTTATCATAGACACTTCTACACAAGATCTGATCAGTCCATAGTTCATTTCTGAAGATCATCCAATCAATCCATCCATCATCATTGAAATCAACCCATATCTCTCTCAAACCAGCAGATCTTCCTTCAAAAGAATCAGGGACAAAAGGATCTCCTCATAAGGGATTCATCAATATCCATGTTTAGCCATTTTAGACATATGACATATTCTTCAAGCTTCTAATCAACCCAGGATGAATAAATATGTAAGAATCTTGATTTGGAACCATTAATCATTGTAGAGACTCCAGAAAGTTGAATAAGTCTCATAGGAGTTATGTTGAAGAAGTTATTCCACTTTCTAATGAGGATATCCATGTTTAGCCGTTTTGGACATATGGCAAGTTCTTCAAGCTACTAATGGAACCAGGATTAATCAATATGTAAGAAGCTTGATTTGTAACCATTAATCAGTTTAGAGCCTCCATGAAGTTGAATAAATCTCATAGGAGCTATGTTGAAGAAGTTATTCCACTTTCTAATGAGGATATCCACGTTTAGCCATTTTGGACATATGACAAGTTCATCAAGCTTCTAATCTAACCAGGATGAATCAATATATATGAACATTTATTTGGAACCATTAATCAGTGTATAGACTCCATGAAGTTGAATAAATCGCATAGGAGTTATGTTGAAGAAGTAATTCCACTTTCTAATGAGGATATCCATGTTTAGCCCTTTTGGACATATGACAAGTTGTTCAAGCTTCAAATCAAAAAAGGATGAATCAGTATGTAAGAAGCTTGATTTGGAAACATTAATCAGTGTAGAGACTCCATGAAGTTGAATAAATCTCATAGGAGTTATGTTGAAGAAGTTATTCCACTTTCTAATGAGGATATCCATGTTTAGCCCTTTTGGACATATTGCAAGTTCTTCAAGCTACTAATGGAACCAGGATGAATCAATAAGTAAGAAGCTTGATTTGTAACCATTAATCAGTTTAGAGCCTCCATGAAGTTGAATAAACCTCATAGGAGTTATGTTGAAGAAATATTCCACTTTGTAATGAGGATATCGATGTTTAGCCCTTTTGGACATATGGCAAGTTCTTCAAGCTACTAATGGAACCAGGATGAGCCAATATGTATGAAGCTTGATTTGGACCCATTAATCAGGGTACAGACTCCATGAAGTTGAATAAATCTCATAGGAGTTATGTTGAAGAAGTTATTCCACTCTCTAATGAGGATATCCATGTTTAGCCCTTGTGGACATATTACAAGTTCTTCAAGCTTCTAATCAAACCAGGACGAATAAATATCTAAGATGTTTTATTTGGAACCAATAATCAGTTTAGAGCCTCCATGAAGTTGAATATATCTCATAGGAGTTATGTTGAAGAAATATTCCACTTTGTAGTGAAGATATCGATGTTTAGCCCTTTTGGACATATGGCAAGTTCTTCAAGCTACTAATGGAACCAGGATGAATCAATATGTAAGAAGCTTGATTTGGAACCATTAATCAGTGTACAGACTCCATGAAGTTGAATAAATCTCATACGAGTTATGTTGAAGAAGTTATTCCACTTTCTAATGAGGATATCCATGTTTAGCCCTTTTGGACATATGACAAGTTCTTCAATCTACTAATGGAACCATGATGAATCAATATGTAAGAAGCTTGATTTGGAACCATTAATAAGTGTATAGACTCCATGATGTTGAATAAATCTCATAGGAGTTGTATTGAAGAAGTTATTCCACTTTCTAATGAGGATATCCATGTTTAGCCCTTTTGGACATATGACAAGTTCTTCAAGCTACTAATGGAACCAGGATGAATCAATATGTAAGAAGCTTGATTTGTAACCATTAATCAGTTTAGAGCCTCCATGAAGTTGAATAAATCTCATAGGAGTTATGTTGAAGAAATTATTCCACTTTGTAATGAGGATATCCACGTTTAGCCCTTTTGGACATATGGCAAGTTCTTCAAGCTACTAATGGAACCAGGATGAATAAATATGTAAGAAGCTTGATTTGGAACCACTAATCAGTGTATAGCCTCCATGAAGTTGAATAAATCTCATAGGAGTTATGTTGAAGAAATATTCCACTTTGTAATGAGGATATC
>MU107562.1:9472-23762 GCA_012274485.2 Sinapis alba | reverse complement strand
AATAAATCTCATAGGAGTTATGTTGAAGAAGTTATTCCACTTTCTAATGAGGATATCCATGTTTAGCTCTTTTGGACATATGACAAGTTCTTCAAGCTACTAATGGAACCATGATGAATCAATATGTAAGAAGCTTGATTTGGAACCATTAATAAGTGTATAGACTCCATGATGTTGAATAAATCTCATAGGAGTTATATTGAAGAAGTTATTCCACTTTCTAATGAGGATATCCATGTTTAGCCCTTTTGGACATATGGCAAGTTCTTTAAGCTACTAATGGAACCAGGATGAATCAATATGTAAGAAGCTTGATTTGTAACCATTAATCAGTTTAGAGCCTCCATGAAGTTGAATAAATCTCATAGGAGTTATGTTGAAGAAATTATTCCACTTTGTAATGAGGATATCCACGTTTAGCCCTTTTGGACATATGGCAAGTTCTTCAAGCTACTAATGGAACCAGGATGAATAAATATGTAAGAAGCTTGATTTGGAACCATTAATCAGTGTATAGACTCCATGAAGTTGAATAAATCTCATAGGTGTTATGTTGAAGAAGTTATTCCACTTTCTAATGAGGATATCCATGTTTAGCCCTTTTGGACATATGACAAGTTCTTCAAGCTTCTAATCAAACCAGGACGAATAAATATCTAAGAAGTTCTATTTGGAACCATTAATCAGTTTAGAGACTCCATGAAGTTGAATAAATCTCATACGAGTTATGTTGAAGAAGTTATTCCACTTTCTAATGAGGATATCCATGTTTAGCCCTTTTAGACATATGTCAAGTTCTTCAAGCTACTAATGGAACCAGGATGAATCAATATGTAAGAAGCTTGATTTGGAACCATTAATCAGTGTAGATACTCCATGAATTTGAATAAATCTCATAGGAGTTATGTTGAAGAAGTAATTCCACTTTCTAATGAGGATATCCATGTTTAGCCCTTTTGGACATATGACAAGTTGTTCAAGCTTCTAATCAAACCAGGATGAATCAATATGTAAGAAGCTTGATTTGGAACCACTAATCAGTGTATAGATTCCATGAAGTTGAATAAATCTCATGGGAGTTATGTTGAAGAAGTTATTCCACTTTCAAATGAGGATATCTATGTTTAGCCCTTTTGGACATATGACAAGTTCTTCAAGCTACTAATGCAACCAGGATGAATCAATATGTAAGAATCTTGATTTGGAACCATTAATCAGTGTAGAGACTCCATGAAGTTGAATAAATCTCATAGGAGTTATGTTGAAGAAGTTATTCCACTTTCTAAAGAGGATATCCATGTTTAGCCATTTTAGACATATGACATGTTCTTCAAGCTTATAATCAACCCAGGATGAATAAATATGTAAGAATCTTGATTTTGAACCATTAATCATTGTTGAGACTCCAGAAAGTTGAATAAATCTCATAGGAGTTATGTTGAAGAAGTTATTCCACTTTCTAATGAGGATATCCATGTTTAGCCGTTTTGGAAATATGGCAAGTTCTTCAAGCTACTAATGGAACCAGGATGAATCAATATGTAAGAAGCTTTATTTGTAACCATTAATCAGTTTAGAGCCTCCATGAAGTTGAATAAATCTCATAGGAGCTATGTTGAAGAAGTTATTCCACTTTCTAATGAGGATATCCATGTTTAGCCCTTTTAGACATATGTCAAGTTCTTCAAGCTACTAATGAAACCATGATGAATCAATATGTAAGAAGCTTGATTTGTAACCATTAATCAGTTTAGAGCCTCCATGAAGTTGAATAAATCTCATAGGAGTTATGTTGAAGAAATTATTCCACTTTCTAATGAGGATATCCATGTTTAGCCCTTTTAGACATATGTCAAGTTCTTCAAGCTACTAATGAAATCAGATGAATCAATATGTAAGAAGCTTGATTTGGAACCATTAATCAGTGTAGAGAATCCATGAAGTTGAATAAATCTCATAGGAGTTATGTTGAAGAATTTATTGCACTTTCTAATGAGGATATCCATGTTTAGCCCTTTTGGACATATGACAAGTTCTTCAAGATACTAATGGAACCAGGATGAATCAATATATAAGAAGCTTGATTTGGAACCATTAATAAGTGTATAGACGCCATGAAGTTGAATAAATCTCATAGGAGTTATGTTAAAGATGTTATTCCACTTTCTAATGAGGATATCCATGTTTAGCCCTTTTGGACATATGGCAAGTTCTTCAAGCTACTAATCAAACAAGGACAAATAAATATGTAAGAAGCTTGATTTGGAACCATTAATCAGTTTAGAGCCTCCATGAAGTTGAATAAATCTCATAGGAGTTATGTTGAAGAAGTTATTACACTTTCTAATGAGGATATTCATGTTTAGCCCTTTTGGACATATGGCAAGTTCTTCAAGCTACTAATGGAACCAGGATGAATGAATATGTAAGAAGCTTGATTTGGAACCATTAATAAGTGTATAGACGCCATGAAGTTGAATAAATCTCATAGGAGTTATGTTGAAGAAGTTATTCCACTTTCTAATGAGGATATCCATGTTTAGCCCTTTTGGACATATGGCAAGTTCTTTAAGATACTAATCAAACAAGGACGAATAAATATGTAAGAAGCTTGATTTGGAACCATTAATCAGTTTAGAGCCTCGATGAAGTTGAATAAATCTCATAGGAGTTATGTTGAAGAAGTTATTCCACTTTCTAATGAGGATATCCATGTTTAGCCCTTTTAGACATATGTCAAGTTCTTCAAACTACTAATGAAACCAGGATGAATCAATATGTAAGAAGCTTGATTTGTAACCATTAATCAGTTTAGAGCCTCCATGAAGTTGAATAAATCTCATAGGAGTTATTTTGAAGAAATCATTCCACTTTCTAATGAGGATATCCATGTTTAGCCCTTTTAGACATATGTCAAGTTCTTCAAGCTACTAATGAAATCAGGATGAATCAATATGTAAGAAGCTTGATTTGGAACCTTTAATCAGTGTAGAGACTCCATGAAGTTGAATAAATCTCATAGGAGTTATGTTCAAGAAGTTATTCCACTTTCTAATGAGGATATCCATGTTTAGCCGTTTTGGACATATGGCAAGTTCTTCAAGCTACTAATCAAACCAGGATGAATAAATATGTAAGAAGCTTGATTTGGAACCATTATTCAGTGTACAGACTCCATGAAGTTGAATAAATCTCATAGGAGTTATGTTGAAGAAGTTATTCCACTTTCTAATGAGGATATCAATGTTTAGCCCTTTTGGATATATGACAAGTTCTTCAAGCTACTAATGGAACCATGATGAATCAATATGTAAGAAGCTTGATTTGGAACCATTAATAAGTGTATAGACTCCATGATGTTGAATGAATCTCATAGGAGTTATATTGAAGAAGTTATTCCACTTTCTAATGAGGATATCCATGTTTAGCCCTTTTGGACATATGGCAAGTTCTTCAAGCTACTAATGGAACCAGGATGAATCAATATGTAAGAAGCTTAATTTGGAACCATTAATCAGTGTAGAGACTCCATGAAGTTGAATAAATCTCATGGGAGTTATGTTGAAGAAGTTATTCCACTTTCTAATGAGGATATCCATGTTTAGTCCTTTTGGACATATGGCAAGTTCTTCAAGCTACTAATTGAACCAGGATGAATCAATATATAAGAAGCTTGATTTGGAACCATTAATCAGTTTAGAGCCTCCATGAAGTTGAATAAATCTCATAGGAGCTATGTTGAAGAAGTTATTCCACTTTCTAATGAGGATATCCATGTTTAGCCTTTTGGACATATGACAAGTTCTTCAAGCTTCTAATCAAACCAGGATGAATCAATATATAAGAAGCTTGATTTGGAAACATTAATCCGTGTATAGACTCTATGAGGTTGAATAAATCTCATAGGAGTTATGTTAAAGAAGTTATTCCACTTTCTAATGAGGATATCCATGTTTAGCCCTTTTAGACATATGACAAGTTTTTCAAGCTTCTAATCAAACCAGGATGAATCAATATGTAAGAAGCTTGATTTGGAACCATTAATCTGTGTAGAGACTCCATGAAGTTGAATAAATCTCATAGGAGTTATGTTGAAGAAGTTATTCTACTTTCTAATGAGGATATCCATGTTTAGCCTCTTTGGACATATGACAAGTTCTTCATGCTTGTAATCAAACCAGGATGAATCAATATGTAAGAAGATTGATTTGGAACCATTAATCAGTTTAGAGCCTCCATGAAGTTGAATAAATCTCGTAGGAGTTATGTTGAAGAAGTTATTCCACTTTCTAATGAGGATATCCATGTTTAGCCCTTTTAGACATATGTCAAGTTCTTCAAGCTACTAATGAAACCAGGATGAATCAATATGTAAGAAGCTTGATTTGTAACCATTAATCAGTTTAGAGCCTCCATGAAGTTGAATAAATCTCATAGGAGTTATGTTGAAGAAATTATTCCACTTTCTAATGAGGATATCCATGTTTAGCCCTTTTAGACATATGTCAAGTTCTTCAAGCTACTAATGAAATCAGATGAATCAATATGTAAGAAGCTTGATTTGGAACCATTAGTCAGTGTAGAGACTCCATGAAGTTGAATAAATCTCATAGGAGTTATGTTGAAGAAGTTATTCTACTTTCTAATGAGGATATCCATGTTTAGCCCTCTTGGACATATGAAAAGTTCTTCAAGCTTCTAATCAAACTAGGATGAATCAGAATGTAAGAAGCTTGATTTGGAACCATTAATCAGTGTAGAGACTCCATGAAGTTGAATAAATCTCATAGGAGTTATGTTGAAGAAGTTATTACACTTTGTAATGAGGATATCCATGTTTAGCCCTTTTGGACATATGACAAGTTCTTCAAGCTACTAAGGGAACCAGGATGAATCAATATGTAAGAAGCTTGATTTGGAACCATTAATCAGTGTACAGACTCCACGAAGTTGAATAAATCTCATAGGAGTTATGTTGAAGAAGTTATTCCACTTTCTAATGAGGATATCCAGGTTTAGCCCTTTTGGACATATGACAAGTTCTTCAAGCTTCTACTCAAACCAGGATGAATAAATATCTAAGAAGTTTGATTTGGAACCATTAATCAGTTTAGAGCCTCCATGAAGTTGAATAAATCTCATAGGAGTTATGTTGAAGAAGTTATTCCACTTTCTAATGAGGATATCCATGTTTAGCCCTTTTGGACATATGGAAAGTTCTTCAAGCTACTAATGGAACCAGGATGAATCAATATGTAAGAAGCTTGATTTGGAACCGTAAATCAGTATAGAGACTCCATGAAGTTGAATAAATCTCATAGGAGTTATGTTGAAGAAGTTATTCCACTTTCTAATGAGGATATCCATGTTTAGCCCTTTTGGACATATGACAAGTTCTTCAAGCTTCTAATCAAACCAGGATAAATCAATATGTAAGAAACTTGATTTGGAACCATTAATCAGTGTAGAGATTCCATGAAGTTGAATAAATCTCATAGGAGTTATGTTGAAGAAGTTATTGCACTTTCTAATGAGGATATCCATGTTTAGCCCTTTTGGACATATGACAAGTTCTTCAAGCTACTAATGGAACGAGGATTAATCAATATGTAAGAAGCTTGATTTGGAACCATTAATAAGTTTATAGACTCCATGAAGTTGAATAAATCTCATAGGAGTTATGTTGAAGAAGTTATTCCACTTTCTAAAGAGGATATCCATGTTTAGCCATTTCGGACATATGACATGTTCTTCAAGATTCTAATCAACCCAGGATGAATCAATATGCAAAAATCTTGATTTGGAACCATTAATCATTGTAGAGACTCCAGAAAGTTGAATAAATCTCATAGGAGTTATGTTGAAGAAGTTATTCCACTTTCTAATGAGGATATCCATGTTTAGCCGTTTTGGAGAAATGGCAAGTTCTTCAAGCTACTAATGGAACCAGGATGAATCTATATGTAAGAAGCTTGATTTGTAACCATTAGTCAGTTTAGAGCCTCCATGAAGTAGAATAAATCTCATATGAGCTATGTTGAAGAAGTTATTCCACTTTCTAATGAAGATATCCACGTTTAGCCCTTTTGGACATATGACAAGTTCTTCAAGCTTCTAATCTAACCAGGATGAATCAATATATATGAAGCTTTATTTGGAACCATTAATCAGTGTATAGACTCCATGAAGTTGAATAAATCTCATAGGAGTTATGTTGAAGAAGTTATTTCACTTTCTAATGAGGATATCCATGTTTAGCCCTTTTGGACATATGACAAGTTCTTCAAGCTTCAAATCAAACCAGGATGAATCAATATGTAAGAAGCTTGATTTGCAACCATTAATAAGTGTATATACTCCATGAGGTTGAATAAATCTCATAGGAGTTATGTTGAAGAAGTTATTCCACTTTCTAATGAGGATATCCATGTTTAGCCCTTTTGGACATATGACAAGTTCTTCAAGCTTCTAATCAAACCAGGATGAATCAATATATATGAAGCTTTATTTGGAACCATTAATCAGTGTATAGACTCCACGAAGTTGAATAAATCTCATAGGAGTTATGTTGAAGAAGTTATTCCACTTTCTAATGAGGATATCCAGGTTTAGCCCTTTTGGACATATGACAAGTTCTTCAAGCTTCTACTCAAACCAGGATGAATAAATATCTAAGAAGTTTGATTTGGAACCATTAATCAGTTTAGAGCCTCCATGAAGTTGAATAAATCTCATAGGAGTTATGTTGAAGAAGTTCTTCCACTTTCTAATGTGGATATCCATGTTTAGCCCTTTTGGACATATGACAAGTTCTTCAAGCTTCTAATCAAACCAGGATGAATCAGTATGTAAGAAGCTTGATTTGGAACTATTAATAAGTTTATAGACTCCATGAAGTTGAATAAATCTCATAGGAGTTATGTTGAAGAAGTTATTACACTTTCTAATGAGGATATCCATCTTTAGCCCTTTTGGACATATGGCAAGTTCTTCAAGCTACTAATGGAACCAGGATGAATGAATATGTAAGAAGCTTGATTTGGAACCATTAATCAGTGTACAGACTCCATGAAGTTGAATAAATCTCATAGGAGCTATGTTGAAGAAGTTATTGCACTTTGTAATGAGGATATCCATGTTTAGCCCTTTTGGACATATGACAAGTTCTTCAAGCTACTAATGGAACCAGGATTATACAATATGTAAGAAGCTTGATTGGGAACCATTAATAAGTTTATAGACTCCATGAAGTTGAATAAATCTCATAGGAGTTATGTTGAAGAAGTTATTATACTTTCTAATGAGGTTATCCTTGTTTAGCGCTTTTGGACATATGGCAAGTTCTTCAAGCTACTAATGGAACCAGGATGAATCAATATGTAAGAAGCTTGATTTGGAACCATTAATCAGTGTACAGACTCCATGAAGTTGAATAAATCTTATAGGAGCTATGTTGAAAAAGTTAATTCCACTTTCTAATGAGGATATCCGGGTTTAGCCCTTTTGGACATATGACAAGTTCTTCAAGCTTCTAATCAAACCAAGATGAATAAATATCTAAGAAGTTTGATTTGGAATCATTATCAGTTTAGAGACTCCATGAAGTTGAATAAATCTCATAGGAGTTATGTTGAAGAAGTTATTCCACTTTCTAAAGAGGATATCCATGTTTAGCCATTTTGGACATATGACATGTTCTTTAAGATTCTAATTAACCCAGGATGAATCAATATGTAAGAAGCTTGATTTGGAACCATTAATCAGTGTAGAGACTCCATGAAGTTGAATAAATCTCATAGAAGTTATGTTGAAGAAGTTATTCCACTTTCTAATCAGGATATCCATGTTTAGCCCTTTTGGACATATGACAAGTTCTTCAAGCTTCTAATCAAAGCAGGATTAATCAATATGTAAGAAGCTTGATTTGGAACCGTTAATCAGTGTAGAGACTCCATGAAGTTGAATAAATCTCATAGGAGCTATGTTGAAGAAGTTATTCCACTTTCTAATGAGGATATCCGGGTTTAGCCCTTTTGGACATATGACAAGTTCTTCAAGCTTCTAATCAAACCAGGGTGAATAAATATCTAAGAATTTTGATTTGGAACCATTAATCAGTTTAGAGCCTCCATGAAGTTGAATAAATCTCATAGGAGTTATGTTGAAGAAGTTATTCCACTTTCTAATGAGGATATCCATGTTTAGCCCTTTTAGACATATGTCAAGTTCTTCAAGCTACTAATGGAACCAGGATAAATCAATATGTAAGAAGCTTGATTTGGAACCATTAATCAGTGTAGATACTCCATGAAGTTGAATAAATCTCATAGGAGTTATGTTGAAGAAGTAAGTCCACTTTCAAATGAGGATATCCATGTTTAGCCCTTTTGGACATATGGCAAGTTCTTCAAGATACTAATGGAACCAAGATGAATCAATATGTAAGAAGCTTGATTTGTAACCATTAATCAGTTTAGAGCCTCCATGAAGTTGAATAAATCTCATAGGAGCTATGTTGAAGAAGTTATTCCACTTTCTAATGAGGATATCCATGTTTAGCCCTTTTGGACATATGACAAGTTCTTCAAGCTTCTAATCTAACCAAGATGAATCAATATATATATGAAGCTTTATTTGGAACCATTAATCAGTGTATAGACTCCATGAAGTTGAATAAATCTCATAGGAGTTATGTTGAAGAAGTTATTTCACTTTCTAATGAGGATATCCATGTTTAGCCCTTTTGGACATATGACAAGTTCTTCAAGCTTCTAATCAAACCAGGATGAATCTATATGTAAGAAGCTTGATTTGCGACCAATAATAAGTGTATATACTCCATGAGGTTGAATAAATCTCATAGGAGTTATGTTGAAGAAGTTATTCCACTTTCTAATGAGGATATCCATGTTTAGCCCTTTTGGACATATGAAAAGTTCTTCAAGCTACTAATCAAACCAGGATGAATCAGTATGTAAGAAACTTGATTTGGAACCATTAATCAGTGTAGAGACTCCATGAAGTTGAATAAATCTCATAGGAGTTATGTTGAAGAAGTTATTGCACTTTCTAATGAGGATATCCATGTTTAGCCCTTTTGGACATATGACAAGTTCTTCAAGCTACTAATGGAACCAGGATGAATCAATATGTAAGAAGCTTGATTTGGAACCATTAATAAGTTTATAGACTCCACGAAGTTGAATAAATCTCATAGGAGTTATGTTGAAGGAGTTATTCCACTTTCTAATGAGGTTATCCATGTTTAGCCCTTTTGGACATATGACAAGTTCTTCCAGCTTCTAATCAAACCAGGATGAATCAATATGTAAGAAGCTTGATTTGGAACCATTAATCAGTGTAGAGACTCCATGAAGTTGAATAAATCTCATAGAAGTTATGTTGAAGAAGTTTTTCCACTTTCTAATCAGGATATCCATGTTTAGCCCTTTTGGACATATGACAAGTTCTTCAAGCTTGTAATCAAACCAGGATTAATCAATATGTAAGAAGCTTGAATTGGAACCATTAATCAGTGTAGAGACTCCATGAAGTTGAATAAATCTCATAGGAGCTATGTTGAAGAAGTTATTCCACTTTCTAATGAGGATATCCGGGTTTAGCCCTTTTGGACATATGACAAGTTCTTCAAGCTTCTAATTAAACCAGGATGAATAAATATCTAAGAAGTTTGATTTGGAACCATTAATCAGTTTAAAGCCTCCATGAAGTTGAATAAATCTCATAGGAGTTATGTTGAAGAAGTTATTCCACTTTCTAATGTGGATATCCATGTTTAGCCCTTTTAGACATATGTCAAGTTCTTCAAGATACTAATGGAACCAGGATAAAGCAATATGTAAGAAGCTTGATTTGGAACCATTAATCAGTGTAGATACTCCATGAAGTTGAATAAATCTCATAGGAGTTATGTTGAAGAAGTAATTCCACTTTCTAATGAGGATATCCATGTTTAGCTCTTTTGGACATATGGCAAGTTCTTCAAGCTACTAATGGAACCAGGATGAATCAATATGTAAGAAGCTTGATTTGTAACCATTAATCAGTTTAGAGCCTCCATGAAGTTGAATAAATCTCATAGGAGCTATGTTGAAGAAGTTATTCCACTTTTTAATGAGGATATCCACGTTTAGCCCTTTTGGACATATGACAAGTTCTTCGAGCTTCTAATCTAACCAGGATGAATCAATATATATGAAGATTTATTTGGAACCATTAATCAGTGTATATACTCCATGAGGTTGCATAAATCTCATAGGAGTTATGTTGAAGAAGTTATTCCACTTTCTAATGAGGATATCCATGTTTAGCCCTTTTGGACATATGACAAGTTCTTCAAGCTTCTAATCAAACCAGGATGAATCAGTATGTAAGAAACTTGATTTGGAACCATTAATCAGTGTAGAGACTCCATGAAGTTGAATAAATCTCATAGGAGTTATGTTAAAGAAGTTATTGCACTTTCTAATGAGGATATCCATGTTTAGCCCTTTTGGACATATGACAAGTTCTTCAAGCTACTAATGGAACCATGATGAATCAATATGTAAGAAGCTTGATTTGGAACCTTTAATAAGTTTATAAACTCCACGAAGTTGAATAAGTCTCATAGGAGTTATGTTGAAGGAGTTATTCCACTTTCTAATGAGGTTATCCATGTTTAGCCCTTTTGGACATATGACAAGTTCTTCAAGCTTCTAATCAAACCAGGATGAATCAATATGTAAGAAGCTTGATTTGGAACCATTAATCAGTGTAGAGACTCCATGAAGTTGAATAAATCTCATAGAAGTTATGTTGAAGAAGTTATTCCACTTTCTAATCAGGATATCCATGTTTAGCCCTTTTGGACATATGACAAGTTCTTCAAGCTTCTAACCAAACCAGGATTAATCAATATGTAAGAAGCTTGATTTGGAACCATTAATCAGTGTAGGGACTCCATGAAGTTGAATAAATCTCATAGGAGCTATGTTGAAGAAGTTATTCCACTTTCTAATGAGGATATCCGGGTTTAGCCCTTTTGGACATATGACAAGTTCTTCAAGCTTCTAATCAAACCAGGATGAATAAATATCTAAGAAGTTTGATTTGGAACCATTAATAAGCTTCTAATAAAACCAGGATAAATCAATATGTAAGAAGCTTGATTTGGAACCATTAATCAGTGTAGAGACTCCATGAAGTTGAATAAATCTCATAGGAGTTATGTTGAAGAAGTTATTCTACTTTCTAATGAGGATATCCATGTTTAGCCTCTTTGGACATATGACAAGTTCTTCATGCTTGTAATCAAACCAGGATGAATCAATATGTAAGAAGATTGATTTGGAACCATTAATCAGTTTAGAGCCTCCATGAAGTTTAATAAATCTCGTAGGAGTTATGTTGAAGAAGTTATTCCACTTTCTAATGAGGATATCCATGTTTAGCCCTTTTAGACATATGTCAAGTTCTTCAAGCTACTAATGAAACCAGGATGAATCAATATGTAAGAAGCTTGATTTGTAACCATTAATCAGTTTAGAGCCTCCATGAAGTTGAATAAATCTCATAGGAGTTATGTTGAAGAAATTATTCCACTTTCTAATGAGGATATCCATGTTTAGCCCTTTTAGACATATGTCAAGTTCTTCAAGCTACAAATGAAATCAGATGAATCAATATGTAAGAAGCTTGATTTGGAACCATTAATCAGTGTAGAGACTCCATGAAGTTGAATAAATCTCATAGGAGTTATGTTGAAGAAGTTATTCTACTTTCTAATGAGGATATCCATGTTTAGCCCTCTTGGACATATGAAAAGTTCTTCAAGCTTCTAATCAAACTAGGATGAATCAGTATGTAAGAAGCTTTATTTGGAACCATTAATCAGTGTAGAGACTCCATGAAGTTGAATAAATCTCATAGGAGTTATGTTGAAGAAGTTATTACACTTTGTAATGAGGATATCCATGTTTAGCCCTTTTGGACATATGACAAGTTCTTCAAGCTACTAAGGGAACCATGATGAATCAATATGTAAGAAGCTTGATTTGGAACCATTAATCAGTGTACAGACTCCACGAAGTTGAATAAATCTCATAGAGTTATGTTGAAGAAGTTATTACACTTTCTAATGAGGATATCCAGGTTTAGCCCTTTTGGACATATGACAAGTTCTTCAAGCTTCTCCTCAAACCAGGATGAATAAATATCTAAGAAGTTTGATTTGGAACCATTAATCAGTTTAGAGCCTCCATGAAGTTGAATAAATCTCATAGGAGTTATGTTGAAGAAGTTATTCCACTTTCTAATGAGGATATCCATGTTTAGCCCTTTTGGACATATGGAAAGTTCTTGAAGCTACTAATGGAACCAGGATGAATCAATATGTAAGAAGCTTGATTTGGAACCGTAAATCAGTATAGAGACTCCATGAAGTTAAATAAATCTCATAGGTGTTATGTTGAAGAAGTTATTCCTCTTTCTAATGAGGATATCCATGTTTAGCCCTTTTGGACATATGACAAGTTCTTCAAGCTTCTAATCAAATTAGGACGAATCAATATATAAGAAGCTTGATTTGGAACCATTAATCAGTATAGATACTCCATGAAGTTGAATAAATCTCATAGGAGTTATGTTGAAGAAGTTATTCCACTTTCTAATGAAGATATCCATGTTTAGCCCTTTTGGACATATGGCAAGTTCTTCAACCTACTAATGGATCCAGGATGAATCAATATGTAAGAAGCTTGATTTGGAACCATTAATTAGTGTAGAGACTCCATGAAGTTAAATAAATCTCATAGGAGTTATGTTGAAGAAGTTATTCCACTTTCTAATCAGGATATCCATGTTTAGCCCTTTTGGACATATGACAAGTTCTTCAAGCTTCTAATCAAACCAGGATAAATCAATATGTAAGAAGCATGATTTGGAACCATTAATCTGTGTAGAGACTCCATGAAGTTGAATAAATCTCATATGAGTTATGTTGAAGAAGTTATTCCACTTTCTAATGAGGATATCCATGTTTAGCCCTTTTGGACATATGACAAGTTCTTCAAGCTTCTAATCAAACCAGGATAAATCAATATGTAAGAAGCGTGATTTGGAACCATTAATCTCTGTAGAGACTCCATGAAGTTGAATAAATCTCATAGGAGTTATGTTGAAGAAGTTATTCTACTTTCTAATGAGGATATCCATGTTTAGCCTCTTTGGACATATGACAAGTTCTTCATGCTTGTAATCAAACCAGGATGAATCAATATGTAAGAAGATTGATTTGGAACCATTAATCAGTGTAGAGACTCCATGAAGTTGAATAAATCTCATAGGAGTTATATTGAAGAAGTTATTCCAATTTCTAATCTGGATATCCATGTTTAGCCCTTTTGGACATATGACAAGTTCTTCAAGCCTCTAATCAAACCAGGATAAATCAATATGTAAGAAGCTTGATTTGGAACTATTAATCAGTGTAGAGACTCTATGAAGTTGAATAAATCTCATAGGAGTTATGTTGAAGAAGTTATTCTACTTTCTAATGAGGATATCCATGTTTAGCCCTTTTGGACATATGACAAGTTCTTCAAGCTTCTAATCAAACCAGGATTAATCAATATGTAAGAAGCTTGATTTCGAACCATTAATCATTGTAGAGACTCCATGAAGTTGAATAAATCTCATAGAAGTTATGTTGAAGAAGTTATTCCACTTTCTAATGAGGATATCCATGTTTAACCCTTTTGGACATATGACAAGTTCTTCAAGCTTCTAATCAAACCAGGATGAATCAATATGTAAGAAGCTTGATTTGGATACATTAATCAGTGTAGAGACTCCATGAAGTTGAATAAATCTCATAGGAGTTATGTTGAAGAAGTTATTCTACTTTCTAATGAGGATATCCATGTTTAGCCTCTTTGGACATATGACAAGTTCTTCAAGCTTCTAATCAAACCAGGATGAATCAATATGTAAGAACATTTATTTGGAACCATTAATCAGTGTAGAGACTCCATGAAGTTGAATAAATCTCATCGGAGTTATGTTGAAGAAGTTATTCCACTTTCTAATCAGGATATCCATGTTTAGCCCTTTTGGACATATGACAAGTTCTTCAAGCTTCTAATCAAACCAGGATGAATCAATATCTAAGAAGCTTGATTTGGAACCATTAATTAGTGTAGAGACTCCATGAAGTTGAATAAATCTCCAAGGAGTTATGTTGAAGAAGTTATTCCACTTTCTAATCAGGATATCCATGTTTAGCCCTTTT
>MU107561.1:0-47117 GCA_012274485.2 Sinapis alba | reverse complement strand
AATATATGTTCTTGAACTTTCTTTTCTTGTTTGGTTCCTTGTGTTGACTCTCTCCCTTGTTTTTAGCAATAATCACTTCCTCCAGGAGCCAGCCCAATGACTGCATTTGTTTTTCCAGGGCACCTGAGCTTCTCTTGGGAGCGAAACAATATTCGACAGCCATTGACATGTGGTCACTGGGCTGTATCATGGCAGAACTATTATCAAAGGCGCCATTATTCAATGGTAAAACTGAGTTTGATCAACTTGACAAGGTATTTCCAACATTGGTTTTGACGTGGATTTTCAGTCATCGCGGGAGCACATCAAGCTTATAAATAACTGCTTCTTTTAATTTACAGATTTTCAGAATCCTGGGTACTCCCAATGAATCAATTTGGCCTGGATTCTCCAAGCTGCCTGGAGTCAAGGTCAACTTTGTCAAGCATCAGTAAGTGTGTGTAATATTTCAGCTGTTATGCAAGCATAAACCTTAATATTTGCTGAAACGCTCAGAATATTGTTCTCAAGCGTTCTAGCTTAGTGATGTGCTCTGTCATTATGGCTTTTCATAGTTGTTTTGTCGTTCTTTTACCACTGGCTTGTACTTTCAGGTATAACCTATTACGTAAAAAATTTCCAGCCACTTCATTTACTGGCTCACCAGTTCTGTCCGACGCTGGGTTTGACTTGTTGAACAAACTCCTGACGTACGATCCTGAGAGGGTAATAATATATATATGAAATAGATTACATGTCTGCTCATCCAGTATGCACCTTGATTGTTTCTTGACTTTTAAATCTCTTGGGCATTTTTTTATAGAGAATAACTGTTGATGCTGCTCTTAAGCATGAATGGTTCCGTGAAGTCCCTCTGCCAAAATCCAAAGATTTCATGCCTACTTTCCCTGCTCAACATGCCCAAGACAGGTGCTAAGATCTATCTTGTCTAAACTGAAGCGATCACTGGTAGACTTTGATAATCTGTTTCTAACTTTTATTTTCTATGCAAAGGCGTGGGAGGAGGATGGTAAAGAGCCCTGATCCTCTGGAAGAGCAACGTAGGAAGGAATTAACACAAACTGAACTTGGGTCTGGTGGTCTGTTTGGCTGAAGCGTGGCTCATCCATTGAAGATAGCAGATGGTGTTCAACCTTGATGCTCTCAGATACCTTAGAATTACCACATTTTTTAGGCGAGTGCTGCTGCTAAAGGGGAGGTTGGAACATTTGTATCTCAGACTATCATTTTGTATTTTCTTTTCTTGTTTCAAGGGTCCATGGTGATTTGTGAAGATGATTTTCCTCCTATCGCCAGCTGGATTCCTTGCAGGTTTAATGTGTTCACAAGCTAGGCTGGTCAGTTAGTAGTGCTGCAGCTTTCTGACAATGCTTGTTCTGCAAGGTGTGACAATGACAATAAAAACTCATTCCCTACTGAAACTTATGTATTTAGCAATGTGATTGCAAGAAACTCATTCCTACTAACCTTTTCTTGTTTACCAATACTGAGGGATAGAACCTATTCTTTTCACATACAATCCTCTCTTAATCAACTCTATTTTTTTTGTCATTATGTAATATTGACATTGTGATTGCAAGAAACACTGGTGTTGAAGTGGAGGTGACAGTCTTGTCTTTGAAGAAGAAAAGATAGTTGCCGATGAATCTTTGCAAGGTAATATATGTTTGTAGGTTTGTAACTTCTTTTTTCTTCGCTTAATCGCGTATATTTTGGTTCCCCCAAGATCAGGTGGTTGCTCTGAAACTTCATTTGATTTATATGGAAACAGTGTTCTTTGGAGTCCTTTTTCTTCTTTAATTGCTTAGGAGCTAATGGCTGCAAAATAAAGCAAATCCTGGGTACTCGTAACTTCGTTTAATTAACCATCCTAAGGTATCTGATATAAGCTGCAAACCCTATTTGGTTTTCTGTATAGCTAAATTTGTGCAACTCTCAACCTTTAAAGAAAGCATTTGCTGGGAAGTTTTTTGCTGAGTGACTTGAAAAAGCTTTTTATAAATCAGTCAACCCTTCCTGAATCCTTGAAAATTTTATCTTCCATATGTGCATGTGCATTCACTCCACGATTTTGACATTTTGCCATGATTTTGGCTGGGAACAGCAGTATTCAAGCTGTAACTCTTGCCCGGAGACATATCATGAGACTAGTAATGGTGCTCCGAGCGGGTCATTTTCAAAGAGTTAAACCTATCCCAGATTTTGTACATGTACCAATCGTTTCACATGCAACTTGCTGGAGTGCTTTGGTAATCTATAGCTTCCTGTCCCATGCTGTTACTGGACAGGAATATGCAGAAAGAACACACGCGAAGTACATTGTGGTGGCGTTCCATGTTCGAGATGCTAAAAACAACAATCTATAAGATCGTGTAACAAGGTTCCTATAAGTATGTTGTGCTAAAAACATCATCAAAAAGCTTATAATACACACTAGAAGTAAACAAATTAAGAGAAGCCTGTTGTGTCCAGTTTCTTCTCATATCAATTGCAAAATTCACTATATTGGCAAAAAGGGTAAATCCTGTTTATGATACACCAAACCTTTTCTTTTTGGGAGTCATTCAGGACTGAAAACTACAGTCTTCCCAAGTACAAAGGTAACGAGAGAGAGCTCAATGAAGAATATTGTGTTTATTAGATGCCTGTCTACTGTCCACCCGAATATCGTTATCCCTCCTGGATTCATCTGCAAATACAACACTGTAACATTCATCTAATAGTCAGTCGTCATGACCGGTTTTGATCCCAACAATGGAAAAAAAAATCAATCATCTCACCAAAAGCTTGTCTTTTGTGGTATGCAGACATGGACATATAGGAAGGGAAGTGATTGTTATTATTAGCAGGCATCCTCATGTAGTGTTCCATTGACTCCACATCGCTTTCCGAATGGGAAATTTGAAAGGAGATGGGTGGATTCGTGGTTGCCTCCAAGTGAACTCCACTCGGAGAAGTCCTTATTTGAGTTGCATCTGTAGATGAGCAAGACATTATCGCATGCCATTTACTTGCAACTGATGCTATCGCTTGAGCTCTGTGAGATATCTTTGTAGCTGCGTGCAGACATAGAATGATTCCAACAACTTGGACTACCGCAGAGACCTGAACACAAAACCATTCTAAGCTTTAAACTCACCGCATAACAAGAAACAATCGAAGAAGAAGAAACAGAGGTTGACTTACAGCGAAATCACCACCGTTTATATACGTGATACGTCCGCTATACGCAGTTGTCTGGAAAAGTGTAGTAAACTGACTAACCGTGACGACCAAAAACTGCAGAAGCAGAAAGATGCGAAACCTGTGGCTTATCTTAGAGAGGTAATGACGCAAACGGATGTGCTCGTAGATGAAAAGAGAGATCTCAGACTCTCCGTCTAAGAGCTTTGCATAGTCTTCAAAGTGAATGACTTGCAAGTTGCAGACCAAATGAAACATGGCACTTGCAGCTAGAAAGACAGTGCTCAAGTAAGTCCATGACAAGATCATAGACAAGAGAATCAAAACAGATAGCCATGGCTGGTCATGAGGCACATATAGCATCCTAATAATCTCTCGAACAGCTTTCAATCCAAAACAGGGGAGCGACCAAAGTGCAAGCAATCTCACAGAGTTCTGTGATAAGGAAACAAAAAAGTCAGCTTTCAATCCAAAACAGGGGAGAGACCAAAGTACAAGCAGTCTAACAGAGTTCTGTAATAAAGGAAAACACAAAAAAGGTTTCAGCTTTCCGACAACCCTGATCTATTTACAGAGTTCTGTAATAAGTAAAAACCAAAAAGGTTTCAGCTTTCCGACAACCCATGATCTATCACAGAGTTCTGTAATAAGGAAAAACATAAAAAAGGTTTCAACTTTCATGCAACCCATGATCTATCACAGAGATTCTGAAACAAAGATAGAAAGAATCACCGAGATTTGTTGAATATACTGAGCCTTGAGACGTCCCATACGACCACTGAGTTGATCAACGAACAGAAACTTTCGAATCCCATGCTTTCTCAAGTTATGAGAAACGCAAAGAAGAGAGACACCAGCCAAACACGCCTGCGAGACGACGATGTTAAGCTCGAAGCTCTTGTACTGATACCTCTCACAGTCTTTACAATGCCCTAGCTCCAACACTGTCACGGGAAGCACCAACCCGACCGTCAAGAACACGATCCAAGACAAGACAAGGCTTCGTGTGGAAGATTGGTTAAAGCCAAGGAGGGTTAGAAAGGTCTCGAGCCATTGGAGGGTTTGACCTAGGTCGTCGTCTTCGTCCTCGACGCCGGAGAGAGGTTGCTCTTGATCGTGATTCGAATCGAGCAACGGCGTTTCGATGAGTGGTGGTTGGTCACTCGACATCAGAGAGTGAATAAGTTTATAGAAATCCACCGCGAAGGGAAACATCGGAGCTCGTTAGTGGCGGTTTCGATCTCATTTAAAATAGCCTGCATGATCTCTCCTCTTAGATCGACGGTTGTAAATCATTCCGATTAATCAGAAATCGGGAACCGGAAAAATTAAATTAAGAAATGTAATAATCCAAGAATCGAGGGATTGGCATTTAGCGGTGTCATTTACAGTAAGGGGAAGTTTATAAAATTAATTTCTGTTATGTGTTTTATGCCGTTAGATTGATGGTTGCGGGTGAAGTTTCAACGGTCGATGGTAGATAAGGAACATAGATGATACAGTGAAACCAGTACCAGGTGATTATTATTTTGGGATAGTGTGAGTTTAACGTGGGAAAAGTCATAATAAATTTTTTATTTCTTTATAATATTTGCTGATCATAATAGTATACACCGTTTGGTTTGGGTTGACAAAACAAGTATACATGTTTCTTTTTTTGTTAAATATGATACTCCCTCTGTTTCGAATTACTTGTCGTTTTGAGTTTATACACACATATTAAGAAAACATATAATTTTGTATATTTCCAAAATAAAAACACAACTACCTATACACCTAACCATATTTCAACCAATAGAAAAATAAATTAAATAATCTTATTAATAAATTTTGCATTGAAAAACGAAAACGACACTTAATTTGTGACAAAAAATTAAGCCTAAAACGACATATAATTTGAAACGGAGGGAGTAGCATTTCCACTATTAATGGTGTTTTTTTTCATTAATGGTGTTAAATAATAAAAAAATGTATCCTGTTAATTATGACAAATATAATGATGTATGATCTGCAGATAATATTTCGATTCGATTTTAATAATATCCCCAACGTATGATTTCTCAAGTTTTTTCTTTCTTTATTTGATAAAACTTAGAAGCAGGCCATCATAAAGTTCAAAGCCTGCAAATCTTGGGTTGTTTCAATCTTCGAGAATCAGATCCCATCTCTTAAACTATTCACTTATTCAGCATCTCAGTATTATATTTTCTTACGTCATCCCAATAGAAAAAAAAATAAAAGTTTAAACACATCCATATCTAAATGCAGCAAAAAAATATGCTAGCAACGTTCACATGATTCACATTCTTTTCTCCAAATAAACTTTGTCTGCTTCAGAAATTGATATGAGATAAGATTATGCTAATAAAAATACGGGTTAGGTGACATGTTGGTAGTTGGAAATATAGTTCAACAGGAATCGTTGAAAAGCTACTGCGATTACAAAGACAGCACAAGATGACAAGAATCATGCATAGTGGTTTGTGTAGACTATTCTGGTTGTGTTTATTATTTGCAATTTGGCTTAAAGTGTCACTAGTTTATTAGCTATGACAATGATATTACCGTTCTATTAATTTTTATCACATGTATAAAAACTAGTCACAGTCATTTTCCCCTTAATTTTTATCACATGTATAAAAGTACTCAGTCATTTTCCCCTTTTCTATAATAAATTTAGCTTTAGTTGCGGCCACTCCTGAAACCGTATAAGGATGAACCTTTATGTACAGTAGGTAAGTTGATTATCTAATTAAAACTTTAAAAGTGCTAAGTTTTATTTAAAATACTTTTTTTTGTAATGATGTAATTAATGGTTTGTTGTTCTTATGAAACAGGCAATAACAAAAGTTCATCATCATCCAACTATTACAAATTCATCATCCAACCCAATATCTCCACAAATATGGGCCAGTGGGCCGGACAAAAGATAATAAGGTACGAAGATACAAAGAAGAAAAAGCGTAACCGCTAATTCAAAAAGCGCTCCAGCTGAAATCAAGATTAACCGCTTACTTTCCCCTAACGCTAAAGAAGGTACGTATAAAATCAACACAACCAAACTTTAAAAAAAAAACTAAAAATATTCTCAAAATTTTCACAAATAAATATTTTCATCTCAATCTGCTTTAGCATTCATTCCTCAAAGATGGTATGTAACTATCTCTCTGTTCCTACTCTCTTGCCATGTTGGTTAATATTACAATATGTATATATTTTTAGCAGGACCAACCAGCGAGAAGGAGGCCAAGACCTCGACCTCTTGAGACCTCTGGTGCTACAATACTCGCCTTATCTCGCGTCGTTTACACAAGAACTCAGACTCTGAAGAATCCAGCCTCTTTCTTTGTCCAAAAACTCTTCCAACTCGTCCTCTTCTTCTCGTCCATGACAAGTCCCTTTCATCGCCACTTCCTCACGATTCTCTCTGTAGCAGACGATCACATCCTTGCGGTGCAAGACACGGTTGAAACTTACTTCCCTTCTTCCACCTTCGCCTTCCTCAAGATCTCCGACTTGCTGATAGCATCAGAGTCTCTTCCCGAGAAACTCAACGCGGTTCTTGAGAAACTTCCATGTTTGATGAACAGAGCCGCGTGGCTAGACTGGATGCTGCTTCACGCTATTTATTGCCTTGATTCTCTTGTGAACGTGTTGGGAAGCTGGAGAGATAAGAACAAGGGGGCAAATGAGAAAGAGATCACAGTGGATAGGAGTTTTAGCAGAACAGGATCAAACTATGTAGAGGAAGAAGAAGAAGAAGAAGATGGAGAGAAGATGACGTCAGGGGATGAGGGGAAAAAAGTGACGTACAAGGAGGCGTTACAGAGAGGAAGCAGTGGAGAAGATGGTGGAGGAAGCACAGGTCGTAGCAGCAGCAGCCGTGGTGATTCTATTTTGGAAATGTTTGAGAACGGTTGGATCCAGAAACCCATCAAAAGAAGTAGTAGAAGCGCTGATTCGCTCACATGCTCTCGTTCTGATTCCTACGAGACCACTGCATGAGAGGTCTTTTTTAACTCTTTTGTTTCTGTAACAACAACACAAACCAATATCCTAGTTGACTTTTGTAACTTTTATGTTCATGTCTTTGTAATTATCATATTCTACCACAATCTTTGTGTGTTTTGTATAAAACATAGAAACATAAGAAGCTGTAAGGGTGCGTTGAAGAGGCTTAAGTGTTAATATTGATGGTTTGTTTTACTATATTTATAACTTCATATGCATTTTCTTTACTAACCAAAAAATAAAACAGCAAAATCGACACTAGTAATGTACCACACCTTCTTGAAGCGCCATCTGGATACATTGCATAGTATCAAAAGGTATGAAAACAGCTTGCTGTTGCTCTGTCGTGTTACCCATGTCTAGCATTGTTGCTAGACTGCTAATCACGCCTTGTGATAATACTGCCTCATCTTTGCTCTGTTGGCTTGAAGTTAGGTTTAGCAATACGGCCGGACGGCAGCGGTGCGCGCGTGGAGAGCTCCCTCTTTCCTCTGAGCCGTTTGAACAAGTCTGAGTGTTGATACTTATATATACTACTCTCTTGTTAGTTTTGTAACCGATGTGGGACAAAGTCCCATTTCCTTTCATTAAAACGTGCAGGGCCGAGGTCCATTTATGTTCACATAATGCATATTAATAATAGGCCCAACATCTTGTCAATCGACGGAGGTGGGAGTCGGTTTTTAGGACTGACAGTGGTGACAAATCCAGTTTTTCCTATTTTCCGATCTATGATGCTACTGTTATGGTGGCAGCGCGTGACGCGGTGAGACAACTCCTCAAGACAGACGACGAACAAAGGTATATATGTCCCTTCGGTTCTCGAAGAGACAACGCGCTGCAAGGGTTTCGACAACGGTGGAGTCAACCTGAGGAGAGGCTTTTCCGGTACAAGCGCGGTGGAGCCTTTCTTCCCATCGCCGATGACGATCCAGTGGGCGTTTCGGTGGTTGGTCTCCACACCTTTTGCAAGCTATGATTTGAAGTGCTCGGTTTTTGTTGCTGTTGCCAAGGTCCGCTTTCATTCCGGACGTCGTCCATGTTCGGTTTCAGGCTCAGAGGCAGGATAGTAATAGCTGGAAGGGATGATGCTTAACCGGTAAACACCAATGGTGTAGAGTATGTTGGGACATGTACAAAATTCAAATCATTAGGGGCCCAATAGTTGGATTAGAATGAATGGTCGGTTTAGTGTCTTTGATTTTCTAGTAATTTACTATGCTTGCTTGGTGGTCTAATTTTAGGGTGTAAGAGTCTGTTTATCTTGAGTCGTGAGATGAACTCGATTTTGAGTGGTGAAAGTTACAGTGATGCACTGACTAGGTAGCGTAGGATCTAACTTAGTGATTCTAGGTGTTACTAGATCGTGTCGTTTGTACATCGGGTTGAAAACTCGTGCGGTTGTAATCCCATGTTCATAATTTGGTTAATGAAAGTTGATGATGAGTTAAAAAAATAAAATAGAAACACTAGGTTATTTTCTAAATGAAGTTTTTTCTTTTAATTGGTAACTAAAAAGAGAACCACAAATCTGACCGGTTTAGTCTCTGATTTAATTTTATGATTACATTTTATCACACAACACAAGCGAGTAAATAGATCGGTCCTAAAACCCTAATAGCTGTCTAGACTCGAGAGAGAGAGAAAGCATGAGCATCATCGCAGGCTCCTACGAGAGATTCATATGGGGTTTCAAGCTTAAACCCACAAAGCACGACGCCGACACTCAAACTCTAACCCTCTCCCCTCTCTTCTCCTACCCTTCCCACATCTCCTCCATCACCACCGTCGCTTGCTCCGGCCCCGCCGCTGCTTCCGGCGGCTCCGACGACACCATCCATCTCTACGACCTCCCTTCCGCCTCTTCCCTCGGCTCTCTCCTTGACCACAACCACACCGCTTCAATCACCGCTCTCTCCTTCTACACTCCCTCTTCCCTCTCCTTCCCTCGTAATCTCATCTCCGCCGCCGCTGATGGCTCCGTTTCTATCTTCGACACAGACCCTTTTGTCCTTCTCAAGTCCTTTCGTCCTCATAAGAAGGCGGTTAACGATCTCGCGATTCATCCCTCTGGGAAGCTTGCTTTGGCTGTTTACCGTGACGAGTGCTTTGCGATGTTGAATCTTGTGAGGGGGAAGAGGAGTTTTTGTTGTAGGTTAGGGCATGAGGCGAGTCTTGTGAAGTTTGATCCGAGTGGGGAGAGGTTTTTCATGGTGGTGAATAGTAAAGTTGGTGTTCATCAGTCTGAGGATGCTAAGCTTCTTCTTGAGCTTGATAATGGTAGCCACAAGCGTATACTCTGTGCTTCTCCAGGAGATGTGAGATTATTCTCTTACTTATCTTTATGTCTATATTAACTTGTGTCTGAGAATTTGTACATGTCTGAAGTAAAGTAAGTAACTTTGAGATTCTTGGCTGAAAAAGATCTCATTTTATGTGGTTTTGTTGCTACATCAAGATGGTTTTAGAGCTGTTCTTTGTTTCTTTTGTAATGCTTTATGTTGCCTAAATGTAAATTGCAGAAAGAGCCCACCTTCTTTAAGTCTATATTAGTCATAGACTAATCTAAGTGTGATGATTGTGATACTAATGTCTGCTTCGGAGTGGACTCTTGTTTTGTTTTGTTTTTAATGTTGCTGTAACTTTGAATTTGGGAAGAGCTCATCTTTCTGGAGCCTCCAAAAACGAGTTATTTGGATATGTAGAGTTGTTCCAGTGATGGTTTTGATTCAGATTTTTTATATCTTGGCTAAAATGTTTGTTTGATTCGCAACAGAGTGGGACTCTGTTTACAGCTGGTGAGGATCGGGCAATAACAGCTTGGGACACTAATAGCGGGAAGCTTGCTTATTCCATACAAGATGCTCACCCAGCTCGTATCAAAGGTGTCGTCACGCTTACCAGGAACGAGAATGAAGGTGCGTCAGAAGATCCCTACTTGGTTGCTTCTGCATCTTCTGATGGGATCATACGTGTTTGGGACATGCGAATGGCGGCTAAAGAGAATGCAAAACCATTAGCCGAGACAAATACTAAGTCAAGGCTTACTTGTCTGGCCGGGTCAGCTCTTAAATGTGAGTTTATTATCCTTTTCACAACACACGTTTCCATAAAACATACAAAGACAATGAAATAAAACTATGTACAAGTTGTGATCTCTGATTCTTCATCTTCCTCTGTTTTATTCAGCTATGAGACGGCCACAGATTGGAAATCAAAAAGCTGAGAAGCTAGAAGAAGAGCCGAACTCAGGATGAGAGCTGCTTAACTAGTACAAGCTTTTGAGGCTGACAATTTTCTGATATAAGTTTTGGTAGAATCTTAATGATCCACTGTCCTTGTCGAATTACAATTAAACAATTTTGTTAAACCCTCAGATTTGTGAAAGAAACCCATACTTACTATTTATCATTCACTTGAGTTATGGCATTATATGAATCATTCACTCCTAACTTGGCTTGTTGTGCGTTACTAAGTAATCATTATTCAAACTGCATTGAACCAAAACGTTGTACAGTAAAGCTGATTCAATATATGTTTCCAAAAAAACAAAAGGAGATTCACACCGTTTGTGAATGCATTGACAAAGGAAGAAATGGCAATAGAAACAACATGGCTCAATACTGAGTAGTGTTGTTTGGGATTTTGCCTTGTTTTAGTTGGGAAAGAGCATATTCACCGGTACGTATGAGATCGGCAACGTTGTGTTTTGAAACCTCCTCGGAGCCAAACAAGAAGATTGTCTTAACCTCAGCTTTCTTGGCGAGTCTTGAAGCGTAGCTAAGCTGCAGTTTAGGTGAGTTAATGCTCCTTAGTAATTGGCGGTACAAGGAAAGAACTTTGCCTCTGTTCTTTGCAGCTTCTTCCGCTGTCAACCATAGCAGACTCGTCATGACTAGACAAGAGTTGTCCCTGCAAATAAAAGAGAGGAAAATGTTCATTGAGTAATTTCGTCGAACACCTGTTCTGCAAGAACCAAACACCAAAGTGATGTAATGACACGAGAGACGATACATCGCCCACACAATTAGCTAAAAGAAGAAGTCTAAGGGAACTTCGATACTCTTGACTTGCCTTTAGCTGGGAGAGATTTTCAACGGACGGCGAGGATCCGGCGAGCGAGCAGGGGAGCCTAATCTCAGAGGATCAAATCAAGAATCACGGAGAGAGAGAGAGATAGCAAATCCTTAATTAATGGTTTTGACCATTTTTTGGTTCTTGTAAACCAGCTCTCGGTTTCAGCCTAACCGGTTCAATCTCTGGTTTATATATTCATCTCTAAACCGTCGAGTTTATCTGATTAAACCAAATAAAAATAGCATCATTCATAACCAATAATCAACATATATACGGACAGTTAATTTGGAAATTTTGCTGAGAATATTATTTTATTTAATAAAGTTTTGAAAACAAAATAAATTTCATGTTGAAGAAAATGGAAAATCTTACAACGGTTAGAAACAGAAACAGAGAAAAGGAAAGTTGGAAGAGGCTTGAGTTCCAAGTAAGTAAAAGCGTGTGGAGAAACAACGCAACAAAACCAAACCCTATCAGGAGTTGATTTTAGATAACTCTCTTTATATACAAACACGTAAGATCACACTCTAACAATACAATCATTCTCTCCACTTTCGTCTGCTTACAAACCCTATTTTTCATTCGAGAAAGAGAGAGAGAGAGTTAAACACACACAAAAAGAAAGAACGAAAGAGAGAGAGAAGGATGGAGAAGCAGGAGTTCTTGGAACTGTTTGAAGCAGCAACTAAAGCAGCAAAGTCTGCAGCGAGAGGAGACGGCAAGAGTTCTTCTCCAGCGGTTTCTAGGTGTGTTGACGCTATGGTTCGTTTGAGAGAAGCTCCTGAGTCCCTTGCTTGCGCGTTGGTCATAGATCCCAAATACCCTCAAATTGGAAAAAATCACGTCCTTTTAATGGATCACAAAAACCCTTTAATCCAATCCGAGTCAAAGATTCTTTACTCTCTCTGGATCAGATATCTCTACGCTACCGGTAGGAAACAGAGCCCACGTTCTGATAAAGGGAAACAGAGCCAACGTCGTGATAGAGTACCCAATCAACCGGTGGTGAATAAGAAGAATAAGAATAAGAAGAAGCTTGTGGAGGAAATCATGGTTTCGACGACGGGGGATTCTAACCGAGACAAAGTGCGTGAGATTCTTCAGAAGTCCTTGTCTAAAGTAGCTAACGAGGTTGTTGTTGAGATGAAGGAAGGTGTGGTTTCTTGCGATTCTTGGAGTGTGGCTGCCTCTGTTGAATCTGCCATGTATGAAAAACTAGGTTCTTTCGAGGGGACTCAAAAAGCAAAGTACAGATCGATTCTTTTCAACATGGGAGACAGCAGCAATCCAGATCTCAGGAGGAAAGTGCTAATTGGTGAGATTAGTGGAGAAAGACTGGTGACTATGAAGAAAGAAGCGATGGCTAGTAACAAGATTCAGATGGAAGTTCAAAAAATCAAAGATAAAGCTAGAGATAAGGAAGTGAATCGAGTTAAGAGTATGATGATGTTTCAGTCAGACAGTATGATCATGACTTAGCAGAATAATATAGATTCTCAGTTTATTAATTGTAGACAGTTAGTCTCTTTGTCTTATTGGTCTCAATGTAAAAACACTTTAAAGTTCTGTGTTGCCAAGTTTAATTTGCAACTCTTGTCTTGTTTCATTTGTTAAAAACAAAGTACATATTCTTATTACATGATTTGATTCAATGTTCGATTTCATTACTATTTACTATGTTGGTGCCAAGCTAATGTTTCCACAAATTTAAAAGTTTGTCCGCCAATTATATACTAAGTTTCCGCTCTTAGTACAATAAGGCAAGTCTTTTAGTTAATTAGCTGCATATTAGAATCTTTAGCTGCTGCTATGCTAATGTGGCAACTCTTCACTATGGTAATAAAGACAGAATTGGTCTCAGTTTAATTCATCTCGTAGGCAACACCAAAATTTGGAGACCGAACGCAAGCTTCACCACAAGCAGCTTGTGTAGCCCTGATCTCTTGTTCACAAGTTGGATACCGTACTAGTGATACAAACTTTAGTCAGATCACCCAAACATTGAGCTTAGATGGAAAATATTAGTGACATCCGTAATACTACAGTCAGTAGAAAATATTAGTGACATCCGTAATAAATGATTCGATCAAACAGAGAGTCTACAAACTTGTCAATGTCCACAAAAAGAAAGGAAACAAAAGCTTTCAGTCATCAGTTAGTTTGATGTAAGGTGTGCAACAAATAAAACGAAGTGAAATTGCACCGTATATCATACAAATATTATAATTCATTATATGACGAATTGATCTAAGTTACCTCAAAATCAAAAGAGATAAAGAATGGAGACAGAAGATTATCCCAAACGCAGAAATATCATTTATGCCTGAAACAAAAAAAAAATAAAAAACCTTTGTGATGATATATTTTCCCTCAGATATGATGTTTTAGGTTTAATATAAACAGAAGTGCACGAAGCTTCCAAAAAATTTCGAGTACGCACATGTGGACAATGTTGAACAGGTAACCCAGTCTGAGTTCAATGGTCGAGTAAGCAAACTTCTCACTTTCAAGAAACTCTTTTGGGCAGTTTTGTGATATCTGTTAAATGTGAAAATAAACATATTAGAAGTTGCATCAAGGGAACTCATCTATGCAACGTATCAGAAATAATGGTGACTGGTATATTCCTACTAAACAAAGATGGACTTATAAGAACATGTGAAGAAATTCTTCAGAAGAATATATATATACAAGCGTTCTAGAAACTAAACTTCCAATGAGAAGGCGATCGTTTCAGTAACATCGATAAGTCATGTACCTTCTGTACTAAGGGTACTGCAAGAATAGTTGAAATAGACATAATTGTAATAGTTCTTTGCAGAGATCTTTCAGAACAAAGAGAATTGTCAACTGGTAATGCAAGTTCATAAAAAGGCCCTTGATGCTGCAGTCTCCTCATATCTGATTTTAGCTGAGCAAAAAGGTATTACTTGCGTATAAAAATCACTAAAAACCATCAAACTTTAGAAAATACAATAAAATGTAATTTTGAAATCGAAAATTTGGAAGTTTTTGGGATGAAATAAAAAAGAAATGAAAGACAAATGAGAGAAAATATGTTAAAATCAATTTCAAAGACACTTAAAAATATTGCTTTTTGGTTGGTCATCATGGTTGGTGATATTGGTGACAATGAAAAATTCTTAATTAAGTGAAGATGGTGAAGATAATTGAGAAATTTTCATGTATTTCAAAAAAAGGTAATTCATGAATAATTGATATCTTAGCTGGTTGAAAATGTCAAACTAAAATAATAGGAATTAGTTTTGTGATTAACCAAAAATTTAAATTATTTTGAAAGAAACACATGTTTTTTACGTTTGGGCCATATTATCATTCATTTAACTGTTACCCGAATCCAGGAAAAGTGACCAGTTTATTCTGTTGCTTCATTCTAAATGTGTTAGCATGGCATCGCAGCCACCAACACACACACATCATTCTAAATGAGGTATATATTCATATAAACCTCTAAACATACCTAAGTTTAGCTTATCATAAAATCTAGGCTAGCTCTTCTCATAAGATAAAATGGAGAAAAATTAATACATCATTCATAATAAAGATACTCCTAATAGAAAAGAACATAAGAAAATAATAAGACTTGGGTGCAAAGCAAAGGGATTACGGTTTCTTGAGAGAAACTCATCCAAATGGTGGAATCAATGAGTGCATCATATTAAAAAAAAAAATAGCGCATTATGCTGAATTCATCATTAATAATCTTGGTGTAAAACTTATTATAGATCACTCCATATCATCATTATACCTAGATCCATATGCTCATTTTTTTATAGTTTATCATTTTATATATATAGTGTTTCTGATGTTCACACCGTACCGAGACGATATATGTATGGTAGCACGTGAGGGTAGTTTGTTGGTCTATTCTACAAATCGAACTACTACATGACAGAAACATATATGATGTAATGTATAGTTGATACCTACAATTGCGTATAATGGTCGGGAAAGCATACCCATACCAAAATCAGATTATAAATATTTTATGTATATCTGGAATTTGATTAGATGTATTACATGATTTAATCTCGTTTTGCAAGTTGTCTCTCATAACTAACCTAAAATAAAATAAGATCATAGATTCCTTGCTTTCATTTGCTTCTAAGCATGTTTTAATGATTGTAAGGTGACATTTACAACACAGCCCAAATAATACTATAAGTTGATTATGTCAATTACTGAAAAGATCCTTTTTAATCTATTTGATTGCAAGAAAAAGGATGGTATGAAAACGCACTTGGTTGATCGCAAAGTTGAAATAAAGATTTAAGAATCAGTTTTTAATTTTTTCTTTGTTAAAATTAAGAACTGATTCTTAACTTCCGCTAAAAACCTCTTCCTAAAAACCCTTAATAGAGATGGTTTAATACTCTTGTAAATATAATAACAAAAAGTCCTGGGATTTGGCTCCTACATGGGATTTGGCTCGGCGGCTACGTGAGGGACCGGAGCAGTTCCCAAGGAGTTACTGATACGATTATGTTCCGTACCTCTTTTATCTGTTCTTGATCCCAATACTTAATCCCTCTGTTAAAAACCCTTAACCTAAGCTTGTCTTTCGTGTTTGTGAGGACCACTGTGACATTTGTATTCTCTCTTTTTATAGTTAAGTAAATCAATCAGTGACAATTAATTCCACATGCCATACTTCTTTAAAACCTTTTCCCAGATGTCTAAAGTCACAACTATACTAACATTCAGTCAGTAGAAAATGATAAACCTTTTATGTCTTTTTTTTCTATCATAATACTCTATTTATTTATTTCTAGTGTTATCAATCGAATAACTTTGACACACAATTGTTAAATTTATGCTAGTTTCAAAAAAGTGAAAAACATATTTTATTTTTAAATATGAACAATCTAAACACACACTACCAAACTTTGAATACGGATTACAACACCACAGTAACACTAGTAGTAAGTTACAAGTTTTCAATCTTAAATTTTTTATTTACATAAATAGATAGATATGAATTGATATAATGTTGTTGAAAGTGTGATTAATTATTGATTACAATATGACAAAAAGGTATAACTAACATAAATAAATACCCTTACACGACCAACCAATCTCTTCAGTCTTCCGTCACCTTCCTTCAACCATCGTCTTAACTCCACAACTCTCTTTCCCTTCACTCCCTGTTTCGAGAGGAAGAAACTAAAAAAAATCAAAAACTTCATAGAAATGATCATTCTCTCTCTTCTTCTCCACCTTCTCATCAACTCCTCTCCTTCCCTCTCTCTCTCTCCCGACGGTCTCTCCTTACTCTCCCTCAAATCCGCCGTCGATCAATCCTCCTCCACCGCCTTCTCCGACTGGAACGACAACGACTCCGATCCTTGCCGTTGGACGGGAATCTCATGTATGAACATCTCAGACTCCTCCGGCTCACGCGTCGTCGGAATCTCCCTCGCCGGAAAACATCTCCGCGGCTACATCCCGTCGGAGCTCGGCTCGCTAAATTACCTCCGCCGTCTTAACCTCCACGATAACGAGCTTTCCGGCTCGATCCCGACTCAGCTCTTCAACGCGACGGCGCTTCACAGTCTCTTCCTCTACGGAAACAATCTCTCTGGTTCTCTCCCTCCGTCGATCTGTACTCTCCCGAGGCTTCAAAACCTCGATTTGTCGAGAAATTCCCTCTCCGGAACTCTCTCTCCCGATCTCGGCGAGTGTAAACAGCTCCAGAGACTGATCCTCGCCGCTAACAAATTCTCCGGCGAAGTTCCGGGAGAAATCTGGCCGGAGTTGAAGAATCTCGCTCAGCTCGATCTCTCTTCAAACCAATTCACCGGTTCGATTCCTAGAGAACTCGGAGAACTCAAATCAATCTCCGGTACGGTTAATCTCTCATTTAATCACTTAACCGGCGAAATCCCTAAATCACTAGGGAACCTACCGGTCACTGTCTCTCTCGATCTCAGGAACAACAACTTAACCGGAGAAATCCCTCAAACCGGTTCCTTCTCAAACCAAGGACCAACCGCATTCCTCAACAACCCGAAACTCTGCGGGTTCCCTCTCCAGAAAGCTTGTAAAAACGGTGACAAGACCTCGCCGGAGAGTAGAAAGTCGCCGGAGAATAATATGGATTCAAGAAAAGGGCTGAGCACGGGATTGATAGTGCTGATCTCGGTGGCGGATGCTGCTAGTGTAGCCCTAATAGGGCTTGTGATAGTTTACTTGTACTGGAAGAAAAAAGACTCAGAAGGAGGGTGTAGCTGCACAGGGAACGAGAAACTCGGTGGAGGTAATGAAAAGGGAAAAACTTGCTGCTGTGTTGGTGGGTTTCCTAAGGAAGACGACTCAGAAGCGGAGGATAACGAGAGGGGAGAGGCTAAAGGAGAAGGAGAGCTTGTGGCGATTGATAAAGGGTTCTCCTTTGAGCTTGATGAGCTTCTGAGAGCTTCTGCGTATGTTCTGGGGAAGAGTGGGTTGGGGATAGTGTACAAAGTGGTGCTTGGGAATGGAGTTCCGGTGGCGGTACGGCGACTTGGAGAAGGAGGAGAACAGAGGTATAAGGAGTTTGTGACGGAGGTTCAAGCGATGGGCAAGGTGAAGCATCCTAATGTGGTGAAGCTGAGAGCTTATTATTGGGCTCCTGATGAGAAGCTTTTGATCAGTGACTTCGTCAATAATGGCAGCTTAGCTGATGCACTGAGAGGTAAACACTACTGCTTAGACCATAAAAGTAAAACTTAGGTTGACTTTGTCAATGCTTTTATATGTTGACGTCAGATTGAGGTTAGATGTGACATACTAGTTTACTTGTAGGGTCAACATCTGATTGAGTGGTTAAGATCCCATCTACTAATCCTTTAAAAGCTTACACACTCGAATATTCTATTATTATTTGGTTTTGTTTTTGTCTATACAAACACTTCAATATTCTATTCAAACAATGATCAGCTTGCTGTTTTTCTCGTTTTTGTTTTTTTTTTAAATTGGACCAAGATTTCTTTCACTTTCAGGCATTTTTTTTATGAGTAGTTTTGTCTAAAAATATAAATATTTAAAAAATTATTATTTTTAAAAAATATTATTTAATCAATTAATTTAACCAATTATAAAAAATTTAATATTATTTTATTAGTCATATAACATTCAATAAATAAAAACTGCATTGAAATATATAAATTATTTATATAATGAAATAATTTTTTTTTGCTAAAACTATCTACCATTAAAAAGAGAGAGAGAGTATAGTTTGATTAACAAGTAAAACAAACATACCTTGTCGTATAATTTATTGTGGTAGAGTAGTAAAGTTGAAGTAATTAGTAAAAAAATGAGGGGGGAATTGAAAAACAATGATGAGATATTTACAATGGAGTAGGAGAGAGAGATGATGATGACTTGTAGGTTAAGAGTAATGATTCTACAGACCTACCTCGCTGGATCCTCTAGTTGACCCGTCTTTTTCTCATCATAGTTAACTTTATTATATGCAATTTTTATAAAATGTTTCTTTGGTAAATAGGGAGAAATGGTCAACCATCACCTAGCTTAACATGGTCAACGCGACTAAAGATAGCAAAAGGAGCAGCACGTGGGCTAGCATATCTACACGAATGCAGTCCAAGAAAGTTGATACATGGCGACGTCAAGCCTTCCAACATCCTTCTCGACTCTTCCTTCACTCCTTACATCTCCGACTTTGGTCTCACGCGTCTCATCACCATCACCGCGCCTTCAGATGAACCATCCTCCTCCTCTGGAGCAGGCGGTTTCTTAGGCGGAGCTCTCCCTTACACTTCCATCAAACCATCAGATAGATCCAACGGCTACAAAGCTCCTGAGGCTCGTCTCCCTGGAAGCAAGCCTGCTCAGAAATGGGACGTGTACTCGTTCGGTGTTGTGCTTATGGAGCTTCTTACCGGGAAGTCGCCGGATTCGTCGCCTTTAAGCTCATCTTCGTCGTCCACGGTGGTTGCTGAGGTGCAGGATTTGGTGAAGTGGGTGAGGAAAGGGTTTGAAGAGGAGACTCCATTGTCGGATATGGTTGATCCAATGTTGCTTCAAGAAGTTCACGCTAAGCAACAAGTCTTGTCTGTTTTCCATCTTGCTCTTGCTTGTACTGAAGGTGACCCTGAAATTCGTCCACGTATGAAGAACGTCTCTGAGAACATCGACAAAATATGATTCAGTTAATGACACCATATTCTTTTTTTTTTTGTTGTTTGGGTCCATTTTTTTTTGTTTTATAAGTATATCTCCGATAGTTCTTAACTCACTCCAGAGTCTAGGGACCAGTTGTCAATCTGTGTTTTACTTTTCTCTTTTTGTTGAATAATTATTTAATTGAAATGAAAATTCAATCAAATGGTTTGTGCTTATTAGAAATGTCGCAAAGTTAATGAAATAAATAAAACGTATCAAAATGTTCCAAAACAACACACACATTTACATATACCTGAAGCTTGGAATCTTTAACTGCTGCTGCTATGCTAATGTGGCAACTCTTCAACACGGAAATACACATACAATTGGTCTCAGTTTAATCTCCTTAGTCAGGAAAACAATCATGTGCACAGAACATTTCTCTTAGATTGACTCATTGACAGCAAAATTAGTGTCATCTGCAGTTATTTTTTTCTGGCCCATGTAGCTAAAATGATAGTGGCATTTGTTTACCGTAGTCCTGCAATCTAAAAGGATAAAAGACTCTTGGAAACTATCTTCATAACAAGAAATCAGTAAAAATATTACATCTTATCTAATAAAGTTTATAAGCGAATAAATCCATAACCACTTCTTCAAGACAAAAGTGTTTGAATATAAAAAGTTAATAAGATCATAATATTAACAAGGAGTTTTGGAGATATGACTATGTATGAGCATCTCAAAAGCACATTATAAGAAATAGCAAACGAAAGCTAAGCTCAAATCAACAACGAGCGAGCAAATCCCTAAACCAGCTACCAGTTTCACCCTAACCGGCTTCCGTCTCTTGTTTATTTAACCGTATTATCTGATTAAACCAAATATACAGCAAATTGGAAATTTTTAATTTTCTTAGGAGACTATTCCATTTACTAAAATTTTTTGGAAAGAATTAAAAAAAAATCTCCAAAACCCCTTGTTAGTATGATGATCTTATTAACAAAAAAGGAAAATCCTATAACGGTCAGAAATAACAAGAAGGGAAAAGGAAACTTCGTGGAGACTTGATTCCCAAGTAAATAAAAGTGTAGAGAAACACAACACAACGCAACGTAATCTATCTATCAGGAGTTGATTATAGTCTAACAATTTTTTCTCTTCACTTTCGTTTGCTGTGCTTCCAACCCTAGTTTTCTGAGTCGAGAAACAGAGCAAAGATTAAACACACACAAAAAGAAAGAACGAGAGAGAGAAGGATGGAGAAGAAGGAGTTCTTGGAACTGTTTGAGGTAGCAACTAAAGCGGCAAAGTCTGCAGCGAGAGGAGACGGTAAGAGTTCTTCTCCGGCGGTCTCAAGGTGTATTGACGCTATGGTTCGTTTGAGAGAAGCTCCAGAGTCCCTTGCTTGCGCGTTGGTCATCGATCCCAAATACCCTCAAATTGGAAAGAGTCATGTCCTTTTAATGGATCACAAAAACCCTATAATCCAATCCGAAGCAAAGATTCTTTACTCTCTCTGGATCAGATATCTCTACGCTACCGGCAAGAAACAGAGCCAACGTCGTGATAAAGGGAAACAGAGCCAACGTCGTGATAGAGTTCACAATCAAACGGTGGTGAATAAGAAGAATAAGAAGAAGCTTTTGGAGGAGATGGTTTCGAGGACGGGGGATTCTAACCGAGACAAAGTTCGTGAGATTCTTCAGAAGTCCTTGTCGAAAGTGGCTAATGAGGTTGTTGTTGAGATGAAGGAAGGAGTGGTTTCTTGCGATTCTTGGATTGTGGCTGCGTCGGTTGAATCTGCTATGTTTGAGAGACTAGGTTCTTTCGAGGGGACTCAAAAAGCAAAGTACAGATCCATTCTTTTCAACATGGGAGACAGCAGCAATCCAGATCTCAGGAGGAAAGTACTAGTTGGTGAGATCAGTGGAGAAAGACTAGTGAAGATGGAGAAAGAAGAGATGGCTAGCAGAAAGATTCAGATGGAAGTTCAAAAAATCAAAGAGAAAGCTAGAGATAAGGAAGAGAATAGAGTAAAGAGTATGATGATGTTTCAATCAGACAGTATGATCATGACTTAGCAGAATAATATAGATTCTCAGTTTATTAACTTGTCTCGGTGGTCTGTGAATGTAAACACTTTGCGTGTTGCATAGTTTTAATTTGTAACTCTGTCTTGTTTCATTGTTAAATACAAAAATATTTTCAGTCGTATTACCTTGCCACTACTTCAGTGCTCTTGTTGAATGCGAGACATAAACTAACTTGACTAAAGCAATGCATACCTCCACAGTTCCTTTGTAGCTGGCTTGATGTGGCTCAGTGTCAAGGAAGATATGTATGTTATGTAACTTATTCAGTTATTTGGTTGTACAAAAAGGAGCTCAATCAAGAAGTGTTAGTCTCCCTTACTATATACAAAGTTGTTTCCGCTCTTATTTTGATTAAGCAACAGCAGCTACAACATGTTCGTTGCTACATTTAACTTGGTCATCCACTCATCCTAACTAACTTTTGAAATGAAAAGCTAAAAACTACAGACGCATGTTAGAAGACCTTTTTTTTATATATATAGGGCCTTTTCATGTTTGGTCATGGTCGGTTTATAGAGAAAATACTGTCACAATTAACTTTATCTTTTAGTGTATTGAACAATTTCGAAACATTTACCTCAAACATCGTTTAGGAAGTTGCCATCACAAATTAAACATGAACTGCATAAAAATCAAATTCCAACATAAATCAACAAACGCAATCATATGTTACAAGTAACAAACAGAGGAGAATCACTGCAACAATAGTACAGCAGTTTCAAACAAAAACATTCTCCACTTTATTCAAACCAGTTTATCAACTTATATAAGAGACAATGCTCTCTTTGATATGTATTCGTGGAGAAATGTAACGACGACAATGGTATCAGTAAAGATCACATCAATCATGCTGTGATTGTGACGCTGCATACGCACGGACCAGACAGTTTTATCTCAGATGTATTCCACTGCTTGCCTGGTGCAGCATCCGGGTTATACAGTAAAGTGCTGTGACCCGTCCCTTCCTGAGATGAGAAAAGCAGAAGCTTCCCACTCAGCTTACCAAACTGGAACCCGGCCCTAGAGCTACCTGAAAGCGGAAGAGTCACCACTTCCCAAGTTTCATCATCTGCATTGAACACTGACATCTTTCTCTGGTTCTTCCAATCAATACAGAACAGCTTCTTTCCTACTTCAACATGAGCTGTCACCATCTGCAAACATATCCAAATCTTAGCAACAGTTGCTAATACTTCAAAACAACTCAAAAGGACTTACAGTTAAACCGTTTTTGCTGCCAGACCAGGAGCCGCACTGAGGGTTATACACATCAACAAGTTTTGAGTTACCAATCGTAAAGTTGGATCTCCCACCCATCACGTAGAGCTTCCCGTTGAAACCGCTAGCAAAACATCCCCATCTTGGACGCCTCAGAGACTCTATGAAAGTCCATATACCCGTCTCTGGATCATACACCTCTGCACTCGACAGACTCTCACCGTCAACACCATGACCTCCCACCACATAGACAAGCCCATCCACCTCAGCACAAGCAAAGTCATAACGAGCTTCCTTCAAGTCTTCTAGTCTACTCCAGCTAATTTCATTTTTTAAAAGTCCAAAAAAAAAGTTTCTAAATTTGGAACTTTATGCTTTTTTGATCAAACTCGATTAAAACTCTGCAAACCAATAACTAGACGAACCTGTTGAGGCAAGTATCAAACTGATAAACATCAGAAGATGCAACAAGAGAACCGTTGATCAAAGCACAACCAGCAACAACAAGGAGTTTCCCATCAACCACAACCACCTTAAACCCTGTTTTCGCAAGACCTGGCATTGGTGGAAGAGATGATAGTTTATGTCCCTGACAGTCCATCACCTCCCAGTGGCTCTCTTTCCCTCCAGCATTCGTTGTTAAGACATAAAGCCACTCCTCAAGCATACCGGCAAGTCTTCTAACAGTAATAAACTCTTTGCTCTTGACAACATACCTCCATTTCTTACAGACACGTCCCATGGAAGGGAAGCTAGCACGCGGTACCAGCGCCAGACACATCTTCGCCACATCATCAGATAATCCCGGGATCAAAGGGTTGTCTTGGTAATTTTCAGACAACAACTCTGAACTAACATCAAGATTGTCTTTACCCATGCTGCGATCTACTACTATAACCCTTTTCTTCCCACTTACAAAAGCTTGCATTCTTTTAACTAATCTTTTGAATAAGAGATATGAACCAATCTCCCAGAAGAAACTTCTAACTAAAGTAAGTTTTTTTTTTGTGTGTGGGTGTATGAAAATGTTTTATTTAAAGAATCTCGTGAAACCCGTCATGTATATGGATTTTCAAAGATAAAGGAATAAACAATGTAGCGGAGAAGAAGAAGATTATTGTAGTGACTACTGATGAATGATGATGATGATGATGTCCAGCACAATCTAGTTCACATTCCATACCAAAGGCTTCGGTTCTACAAACTTTAGAATCTAAGACTGTCGTTAGGTTAATATTGTTGTTTCTTCTCACACACATCTCTGTATCTACCAAAAAAAAAAAAAGATTAAAGATAATGTCAACAACAGAGAAATAGAGTTACAAGATTGCAGCTAGAAAAGAAAGAAGACATACCATTAAAAGGTCAAGCTAGAGAAGGGGATTTAGCCACCCGCAACGTCCATCTTTAGAATTTTCTAATGTTCTACAAAATTGTTTTTCAGAAAAAGTCAATTCTTGAACCAAGTCAAGAAGAACCAATAAGAATTTTGATATCAATTATTTCCGGAAAAGGGAACATAATATCATGAAAATATGAAATTCAAACTCTGACAGAAACTTGACCAAGATCTCAAGATAAGTGCTTCCATATATGAACAGAAGATATTCCAAAAATCAATAAAAATTTGCACAAAATTTACAGTAAAATGGAGGAATCTATGGGGATGGTGAAAGACCTGAAGCGGATGATTCATTGCCAAAGAGGAAACTTATAAAAATAGAAATCCAAAATGGGTAAGACATTTATAGAATGAAGCAGAGATTAAAAAAGGATAAAGAAGACTGAACGTACCGACAGAATAGGGGAAGAAGCCTTGTCGTGTTTATGCGTTGAAGTTGGTGCAGAGACGATAACATTGACAGAAAGAGAAGAGGGGAGATGTGAAAATAATAATAATAGTAATGGTGGGAATTAAAAGGGAACGTGAGATTATGAATTATCTCATTATTTATATATAAGCAAAATCATAGGAAGGAAGCAGCATACAGTGGATCGCTCAAGATAATAATGTCAACTAGTCACCACGTCACATTCGCCCCCATTACTATTTACTTTTTAATATATATTTTATACTTTTCATATGCTTTAAGATTACACAAGACATGTTCTAATTCAGACAACGAAAAAAACAACAAGACATGTTCTGATTCAAATAAAATATTACATTTGTGTCCACATTCCATTTATTTCTATTTTTTGTCCTATTAACTCCTATTATAAATTAAGATTCATTTTCTCTAATTGTAATTTTTTAAAATGTATTTGTACAGTAAATCCTTTGAAATCTGGTTATGATCGTTGTCATAGTCTACCAATATAATAATAATCATATCAAATACCTAAATTCAATCATTGACTACGAACTAAGGAAATGAAAGGATTAAAATGAAAGAAAAAAAATGAAAGGAGCCAGAATGATTAAGATGATTTTCTTCTTCTTCTTTCATATAGGTGTAATTTACTAAAGAAATGAAAGAGTCGTATGTATAGATGAAAGTGTGGACAATATCTATGAGAGATTAGTATGTTCTCCAGAACATCATGGTCCAATGGTAAGAACGGGCTCCTTCTTGCATCCAGGTTGCGAGTTCGAACCTTGCCGGAAGAAACTACCTCATGATGCTTCTGGACACTCACATGGGTATGAATTCTTGTTTACGGTCCATTTGTAAACCTGATGCGTGAGCCTATCTGTGGATCACGCGCCCTCATAAGATTAGTCTGGGTCTGTTTGGGCCTGAGATCTACTCCTAAGTCATAAAAAAAAAAAAAGATTAGTATGTTGCACAATAACACTGGATTCATTTCAATTTAACCACACTTTAATTCAAGGAACCTGCCTTTTCTATAATATATCTATGAGTTTCTTATAGGTTAAATCACTCATTAGTTGTATTGCATCATATGGTTACTGGATGTAACTTTTGATAATTAATTGAATAAATTATTTTTTTAACTTATTTTGATAAGCCAGTCGGTTTTCAAGTTATTAAAATTAAGTAAATTCATCAGAGCTGAAAATCTTTTTTTTATCAACAGGGCTGGAAATTTTTTTTATCAACAGAGCTGGAGATCTATTGTATCCAAAAGAACATGCAATCGTATCTCTTCCCCTGTCTCTATCTGTGGGACCATGCGGCTCTGTTAAAGTCGTGTGCCATTGCATCTATTCACTTCCAGCTTTATCCTTCTTTCTTTGTAACCTTTCAAATATGCTTGAGGAAACAAATTAACTTTAGTATTATCATAGCTTAGATTAAAAAATATTACCCACTTAGAAATGTGTATTATATCACTGAAAAGTATTGAGTCCATCAAATCACAATAATGATTACTTTATGTGGTAGGGTTTTGAATTATGATTTCAAAACTAGAAGTATATAAAACAAAGCTTACCCAAGTAGGTGGTGGTTTAGATAGGTGATTTACAAAACTTGTTCTTTTAACTATGAACAATCATACTTTAGTACTATCTTAGTACTAATTTGATGAGACTAATGGTTTATATACTTTATGAGTTTGTACTATATACAACATATTATAGACTTAATCGTGTGTACGTACCTTTCAATTCATACATGTGAATTTCATATTTTTGAATGAGGAGTTCCATATAAAACCTAATTACATTCAAGAATACATTTCTGTACATAATATCATTTATAGGATCGCGTTAGGTGTATTACTTCATAAATTACTATACAATCTATCCTCATCAGTACCTGAAGTAACATTTTGGATACTGTCAATGGAACTAAAAACATTTTATTCTTTGTTTGACTATAATGTACATATGCTTATAAACTGGGGTCAACAGTTACTTTTCTTCTTAATATTTTTTCTTCTCTTAAGGAAAATTAATACAAGCGAGGGCCTAGATATTTTCTAAATTTTCCAAAACATGATTAGAGAGAGAGAGAGAGAGAGAGAGAGAGAGAGAGAGAGAGAGAGAGAGAGAGGAGTGATGCTTATGGATTGTTACTTTTAACAGTTTTCAATCCTTTTCCCACAGTTACCTCACTCCAAGTCGAAAATTAGCTAAGTTAAAACTTGGTCCAACCCATTTTATTGTTTTTAAGATAATGTTTTCTACTCTGATATATGTATGTTAATTGGCAAAAGTAAATAAATAGCGTTGTCACCACGTCAAACCCACGTCAGTTTGCAAGGCAAAAAAGGGAAAAAAAAAATAGGGTTATCCAATACGATCTTATCTCGTGAACTTTTATTCTTAGTCTTTTTTTGTAAATGGCTTTCAACTTTTATTCTTAGTTATCCTGGAGTATATACATTTATCATCCATCTTTCTACAAAAAAAAATTCTGAAAGCTCATCATCCTAAATATTTACATGTTATCCTAAATATTTTACACGCTATCCCTTTTAATTAAATGTACAAACAATTTTTCATATAATTTTGATTAGTTAGTAAAAGAAATCTAATATCATAGATCAGCGGATAAATACTATAAACTTAATGATAGTTCTCTAACTCAACTCCAGTAGCAAACTAAACATTTTTTTATTTGAAATTCATTCTTTGTAACTTCAATTCTGCTCTTCCTAACCAATTCAAATAACAAAACAAACTTAAATATGTATCATATAAAGAACATCAACACAAAACCTTCAAATCTCAACTCGAAAACCCTAAATAAAATTGAGTTTTTCTTTGTAAACTATTCATAAAAATGATTGAGACATACTGATACACAGTTCACTTCTTAAACAATGAGAATCGTTTTTCGACGAAAATGACTTCATTAGCTCGTTGTTGAAGATGATTTCAAGAGTTTGCCGTCCTCAAAATATTTATTTTTGTGTTTTCTTTCATTAGTTTACTCTGATTTAATTGCAATTAAAAGAAGTGTATATAATCTTTTAAGAGAAATATCTTCGAATAGTTTAAAAAAAATTGTCCCAAAAATAGTACAAAGAAAAAAGACCAAAATATTTTATTAAAAATGTAAATATACATTTATATCTTTAGGGTTAACTATTCTAGACTTATGACTTAGAGTTAAGGGGTGAGGTTTTGGGGTTAGGATTTCAAATTTTGAAAAATAAAAATAAAATATTAAAATTTTCCAAATAAAAAAACTATTTGGATCATATTTTCCTTGAATGCTATTTTTATGACAAAAACTTAAAATAATGTTATTTAAGAGAATTGCCTATCTTTTAATCTATTAATGAAGACTATTATTTTGATTTCCAGTTTAAATAATTAATTTTGTGATAAAAACTTAAATAAATAATGTTATTTAAAAGAATTATCTGATCCAGTATTTCAGTCATATATTGTATGTTTGTATCCAATAACCATTTATGGAAATATTTGAATAAATATATAATTTTATTAAGGAAAAAAACTGAAAAGTAAGACAAAGTAAGCAACTTTGTGAGGTTTGACCAGAGGCGTGCTTACAGTTTACAGTGTATTGAAAAAGGCATTCGCCTCAGGCCCCCGATTAATATAACTTTATTTAGGGCCCCAAAATTTAAATCAATTTCTAGTCTAGTAGTTTAGATTTATTTTTAAGAACTCTTTCTACGAGAGTTTGACTAACTCACCTTCTGAATTCATGTATTTTTTCCTGTTATAATATAATTATAGCATATTTTCGTAATAAACTCATCCTTTTACGGTTTTAGATTTGTGTATTTGGTGAAGATGATATACCGTTTTAGAAAATTATTTCCATTATAATTGTAAATAAATTTTTTTATAACATGCCTTAGGCCCTTAATATCCTTCGCACGGCACTGGGTTTGACTTAAACAACCCACCATAATGAAAAGAGGGATTGTTATTTTATTTTATTTTTGATCAAAGAGGGATTGTTATTTATTTATAGATCTAAAAGTGGCGACCCGGAAGCGATAGCTACATTTCATTCTTTTATTCTAACAACGCTTTCTTTATCTGTGTGATGCAGACAAATTTTAACCATTTAAGGACGGTTCTTGTTGATTTACGATTAAAACTTAATATTATAATCCTAATAATCAATAGTCCCATATGTTACATGGCCGTGAGTCACCTCAGGCTATAGATAACCATCCCATCCTTTCCTGGATTTCTTGGAAATCATCTTAGACGAAAGGTATACAAATATTTATTTATGCTCAGACGTTAGCTTGATTTTTAAAAAAAAATCAATTTAGTAACCAGTTCACCACTTGAAAATTTATAATTTATATTATAATCATATAATTAGTAAACCTTCCCAAAATTTATTATTTTATTATCTTATCAAATTATATCATATTTAACATTAACTTAACTCAAAAATGATAAAATTTATTAATTTATCAATATCAGATTTTTGTATACATTATTAATGTATATATATACACATTGTTATGGCTGGAGAACTATGCAAGTATACGCTTTGGGCCCATTAAGACTTAAAAACGACCAAACCCTCCCTCCGCTAAGCTTTTTCTAAGAAGCTATAGGCAAATATACATTGGGCTTTAGGCCCATTAAAACTTTTAAACCCATTCTATATCTTCTTCTTGAATCATCAACACTCCCATCAGCGAAGCCATTCTTGGAATCTACCAGAATTTTCAAATGCAGATATCGTCTCTCTCCATCATTCGTCACTCTTCTCCTTTCTGCCTCCGTTGCACGGCGGTTTATCACGGCGGATGCGGAGTTCGACTCGGAATCGGAATCCGCCGCAGCTTCCATCTTCTCTCCGTCGCCTCAGCGAGACGAGATAACCCTGATGTCTCAAGAAAACCCCAACCGAGCAAAAACATGCTCAGGGCGAAGCATATCGGCAAAGACTACTCCTCCTTAGCTCCCGTTCTCTCGCCTGACCACAATCCCTCGCTCTTAGCCTCTCAGGCCATCGGCACCGTCGCCACCGCTCAGGCGAACTTCATGCGCGTCGTTGTCCAGGAAGAAGACGTCAGTGGAGACGATAGCTCTTCGTCTAAGAACGGCGTTGAGCTGCTTTGCGTGGTGAGAGCTGTGCTGAAGAAGATACGGAGGAGAGTTTTGGTTGGGGATAAGGTTCTTGTAGGATCTATCGATTGGGTTGATCGGAGAGGAATGATTGAGAACGTGTTTCAACGGCGTTCCGAGATTCTTGATCCTCCCGTGGCGAATGTTGATCACTTGCTTGTTCTTTTCTCTCTTGATCAGCCCAAGCTTGAGCCGTTCACACTCACTAGGTTCTTGGTGGAAGCTGAGTCCACTGGGATTCCACTCACACTTGCCTTGAACAAATGTGAACTCATCTCTCAAGAGGTAAAAGGACAGCTCATTGCTAGTTTCCAGTGTTCTTGTTCTTGATTATGGTCTTTGTTTGCAGGAATTGGAATCTTGGAAGATGAGACTGCGTGGATGGAACTATGAACCATTCTTCTGCAGTGTGGGAACTAAAGAAGGACTTGATGCGATTGCATTCGTCTTGAGAAACCAGACTTCTGTGATTGTTGGACCTAGTGGTGTTGGAAAGTCGAGTTTAATCAACATATTGAGGAGCAGCAACTCTGGTGGTGGTGACGTTGAAGACGAGAATTGGTTTGAGCCTGTAAGGTTCTTTTCATTCTACAGCTTAAACTTTGTTTTTACAACATCCTCATGAACTTGGACCTGTTTGTCATGTATTCAGATATTAGGTAATAAATGGTTTGACGATCAGCGAGTTGGTGAAGTTTCAACAAGAAGTGGTAGAGGCAAACACACAACTCGAAATGTGTCGCTGCTGCCGGTTTCTGAAGGTGGTTACCTCGCTGATACTCCTGGCTTTAACCAGCCTAGTTTACTGAAAGTGACAAAGCATTCACTTGCCTTGTGTTTTCCTGAGGTTTGTGCACCATTTCGCTTTGTGTTCATTTCGAATTTATAGTGTGTGATTGTGAAATGATGCGTCTTATAACTCTTTTTTTTTATAATTAAGATAAGGAAAATGATAGAGGAAGAGAAATGTGGATTCAAAGATTGCTTGCATATTGGGGAACCAGGGTGTGTAGTAGTGAAAGGAGAATGGGAAAGGTATCCTTACTACTTACAACTGCTTGATGAGATCAGAGTCAGGGAGGAGTTTCAACTTAGGACTTTTGGAACCAAGAGGGAAGGCGATGTTAGGTAACAACTGTGTTGATTCTCCTGAAACAACAGCTTTATTGTCACAAGCCTACATATGGGACTAATCATAGAATCATTGAGACAGGTACAAAGTGGGAGGGATGGGTGTGAAACAAGCTGAACCACGGCTACAGCCGAAGAAACATAGGAGAGAGTCGAGAAAGAAGGTTAAACAGACAATGATTAGTGAGCTAGACGAGTTCGAAGATGAAGAGAGTGACTTGGACATAGAGGACGACCCAATTGTCCAAGCGATTGAGAACGAGAAAGAGAGATGACGAGAAGATCCACCCAACCAATGTCTATTTTCACGAACAAGTCGTTTGTATAAAGAACGAAAGTAACGAGTAAATGAGAAAGTCTTTTAGTAAAAACTCAGAAGTTAAAAAGAAATTCTGAATTACAAAATAGATTGGTTCTCACTTGTTGCACGTGCTAAGTACCAAACATTTTATGTTTGCAAACTCACTTTGAAATGACTAGTAATTTTGCTCAAAAAAATTATTTAAGTAAACATAAGCAGAGTTAAACTAAGGATTATACTGGCATAACCTAGAAGGCAAATAGAATGATTGTAGTAACCATGATTGATTCATAAGACCAACATTGAACTCTATCCATTGTCTTGAGAAGATGGGAGAGAAAAGGGAACAAAATCTCTTTCAATAAGACAAAAAGAAGAAACTGAAAATAACAAAAGCTTAAGCACTTGATTTCTTCGACTTGGCTGCCAACTGCGTCTCCGGCTACAATTATCAAAAACACAAAAGAAAAACAAATTGAGAATCACTCATTCTAAAAAGACAATATCATGACATTAAGAGAGATAATCACTCTTATTACCTCTTTCTTGACAGACTCTTCCTTCTCTGACAAAATCAACTCAATGTGGCATGGGTTGGACATGTAAGCTACAGCCAAGAAAAGAACCAATGAGTCATTCATTACCAAAGAGAAAAACATGTTCAGGCAACTAATAAAACACAAGACTTACGGTTGATTCTTCCATGAGCACGGTAAGTCCTTCTCCTTTGTTTAGCAGCCTGGTTCACTTGGATGTGCGAAATGAAGAGCGCATCAACATCCAAACCTTTCACCTCAGCATTGCTCTCAGCATTCTTGAGCAAATCAAGAACGAACTGAGCAGATTTAGCAGGCCAACGTCCTTGACCATTAGAATGCCTGTTCTTAGCTTGAGCAGTCCTTCCAACACCTCTGCAGAAACGAGTGAAAGGAATAGCCTGCTTGTGAGCTATCACATCCTCAAGGTACCTCTTGGCCTTGAGCAATGGTAGCTTCCTGATAGCGTGCGCTGTTTCCCGAGTGTTCTGTTAAGCAAAATACTCGAAAGTTAGCTAAGATTCTGTATAGGTTCAACCATGTTTTTTTTACTAATCAAAGATCACTTCAAATAAAAGATAAAAGCTATAATAAATGTACCATCATGTACTGAACCTTTTAGTAATGAGAAATTAAAACTAAGATTCACCCAATCACGATGACCAATTCAATGTTCCTGAAGTATACGCGAGATCTGTAAACTGCTACAGACCTCTGCTTTTTTTCTCAATCAGGTTTCCTTATCTAAGAACGAAGAAGCTACCATTCGCCTAATCGTAAATCTTAGCTACATCGGAATCAAAATAGACAAAGAGATGAGATATACCTTGAAGTGAACCCTAAGATCGGATCCTCTAGCCTTGCAAGCTGCGCAGATCAAAAGCATATAAACATCAAAATGACACAAAAGTAATACAAATGACGCTGAGAAAAGGTTTGATGTTTACACTTGGTCTGGTTATCGGGTTCTTGCGAGTACTTCACCTGCGAGAATATCAAGACGGAAAAAGTGAATCAGAAGGACGATTCTAAGAGAGAGAGAGAGATGATGGGAGAAGCTTAAGCAAGTTACCATGGCTGCGGCTAACAGAAGAATCGGCTGCAGAAGAGATTGGTTAAATGTTGTGAAGAGACTATATATGTGAAAGCGGCATAAACCCTCAAAAGTAGCGAAACCCTACTTCATGTGGGCCTTATTCTATCTCTAGAAAATAACTTCATGGGCTTTCTCGAATTAGCCTTTTAACATTGATTCTACAATTGATTTTGACTCGTTCAGGAAAGACAGTTTCTTCTTCCTTTTGCAACGAAACAAAACTAAAGAACAAACACTTGGTTGTGTGTTATGTTGCAAACTTGCAACTGACTCAGCAAAAACATCAATCATCTCGAACCCAATCTGTAACATTGTAGTTAACACAAGAGCAGACAACTATTATATTTGAGATTCAACACAAGAAGCAGATACAGAATTGTTTGTATATATTATTATTATCACTAAAACATGTTTGGATACATTGTGTCTAGTCCCTTTGTATTTGTCCCCGGGATTGCCCAATCCCAGAAACATGCATGGTCGTTGAACAGAAGAAGTGCAGTAATGCCAAGATTGGAGAAGAACTTGATGTTCATTAATGTACATGGGTGTTTATATACCCAATTACAAGATAAGTACAAATATAGAATATACTCTTAAGAGATCTATACAAGAGTTTATCTCTAAGGATTCTAATATATCCTATCTCTAATACTCCCCCTCAAGGTGGAGCGTGAAGGTCTCGAACGCCCAGCTTGCAAAGTAGTTGACAAAACTGTTGATGTCCAAGTGCCTTTGTAAGGATATCAGCAAGTTGAGCGGTCGTATGGACATAGCGAGGATCAAGAAAACCAGCTTTAACAGCATTACGAACAAGATGACAATCAATCTCTACATGCTTGGTTCGTTCGTGAAAGACCGGATTGGCAGCAATGTGTAGAGCCGCTTTGTTGTCACAGTAGAACGGTATAGGACGACGTTGAGATACACCCAAGGTCTGAAGCAAAGGTGATATCCATTTCAGCTCACTGTAAGCATCAGACATTGCGCGATATTCCGCCTCCGTAGAAGAGCGCGAGACAATCTTCTGTTTCTTCGTCTTCCAAGATATGAGTGTTTGTCCAAGCATAACAATGTAACCCGTGAGAGACTTCCTTGTAAGTGGACAAGCCACCCAATCTGAATCACAATACGCAGTCAGTGACAAGTCGGATTTAGAACTCAGAAACACACCTTGACCCAAAGAACCCTTCAGATAACGCACTACACGAAGTGCTGCTTCACAATGACGACGGCGAGGTGTATGCATAAACTGAGCCAAGATGTGAACAGCGTAGCTCAGCTCAGGCCGAGTAATAACCAAATAGACAAGTCTTCCCACAAGTCGACGATATTTTTCCAGATCAGAATACAATTCTCCATTTGCAGTAGCTAAGCCATGATTTTGCTTAAGTGGTGTTTCAGCCGGCTTGGACCCTGTCAAACCACATTCCGAAATAATATCCAAAGCGTATTTGCGTTGACATATGTAGATACCTGAGTCATTTCTTGAAATCTCCAAACCAAGAAAGTATTTTAGAGGACCCATGTTTGTCATATGAAAACATTTATGCAAATAGGCTTTGAACTTGATAATAAGCTCTGAGTTGTCTCCTCCAATGACTAAATCGTCCACATATACCAAACAGTACAGGGAGACACCATTTCTTTCGTAAGATAATAGTGAATAATCTGACACACTTTGAATGAAACCGAAGTCAAGAAGTGCTGTAGACAGCTTCGCAAACCAGCAACGCGGAGATTGCTTCAAGCCATATATGGACTTATGAAGTCTACATACTTGATTGGGATCGTCGGTTTCGTAACCAGGAGGTAGCTTCATGTATACCTCCTCATGAATATCGCCGTGTAAGAACGCGTTTTGAACGTCCATTTGATGAAGCTCCCAATTGCGAGCAGAAGCAACACCAAGAAAAATTCGAAATGTTGCCATTTTGATCACCGGTGCAAAAATCTCTTTATAATCCATACCCTCCTTTTGTCTATTGCCACAAGCCACCAAGCGGGACTTGTATCGGCGGATAGTTCCATCTGGATTATATTTAATACGGTAGACCCACTTACTGGCAATCGCGCGCTTTCCTTTAGGCAAGGTGGTGACAGTCCATGTGCGAGAGTCCTGCAAAGAACCATACTCACTGTCCATTGAGTCACACCATACATCAATTTCTGCTGCCTCTTTGTAAGTACGAGGCTCGACATTTACCATAAATGAAGCAAGGAAAACTTGTTGCTCTGTAGAGAAACGATGATTAGACAAGAAATCAGTTAAGGGATAGGTACACTTACTTGAGGACTGTAGGTGGGAAGGTGGAGAAGCGTGAATGGGGTCTTCCGCGCACTGAGCCGAGTAAGTAACATATGGTTTCAGCAAAACCAATTGTACCTTAGTTCGTTTGCCACAACCAAGATCATTATCAGATTGTGAGGGAACTTGATCCGATGTAGTAGATTGTGAAGGAACTGGGTCTGATATTGCAGGTATCGCTTCTGCTGACGTGTTAGGAACTCCCCCTGTCTGTGATACTTCCATAGGTGGAGATGGACTTTTATTTTGTTCGTCAAACAAGGCAGGATGAAGTTCCATGCTTCTGATGGATGAAGAAACAGAGTCAGATGGCGAATCAAGTGTCTTAAATGGAAAGAACTCTTCTTGGAACCGAACATCTCTTGATACGAACTTCTTTTGTGTTTCCAAGTTAAGAACTATCCAGCATTTTTTCCGAATTCATATCCAAGAAACGAGCCAAAGACGCGCAGATTGTCATAACTGGGAGGTGATCCATATAACAATTCGTAAGGTGTTTTGCCTTTGAGAATGATTGAGGGCGTACGGTTAATAAGATAGGTGGCAGCCAATATTGTTTCTCCCCAAAAACGAATTGGTAAGTGTGCTTGAAAGAGCAAAGACCGAGCTACATTAAGGATGTGGTGATGTTTGCGCTCCACCCGGCCGTTTTGTTGTGGTGTAGATATGCAAGAAGTCTGGTGGATAATTCCTTTCTCAGCAAAGTAGGACCGCATACACGTGAATTTCGTGCCATTGTCAATTCATATGAGTTTGACTTGTTTCTGAAATTGGCGTTCGACAAATGCAAAGAACCGTTTGAGGGTGTTTGCAACTGCCGATTTCTCAAGGAGAAGAATAGTCCAAACTGACCTGGAGTGATCATCTACAATCGTCAAAAAATAATAGGAACCACAGGATGCAGGAATTCGATACGGCCCCCAAAGATCACAATGTATCAAAGTAAAAATGTCATCTGCTTTATTAGAACTTGTAGAAAAGGTTTCACGAGATTGTTTTGCCCTCAAACAGACATCACAAAATGACTCTAAAACACCAGGTTCTCGCGAAAGAACAGTAACACCAGAAACACCAGATAAAAACGAAAGCACTTTAGGCGACGGATGACCCAATCGGCGATGCCATAAATATCGATTTTGCAGCTGAACAGCATTACCGGCTTGAATATCAAATGCCCCCTTGTAGTGATAGACCCCATTACGCTCCTCACCCGCACCAATCGAAGTCCTCGAAGTTAGATCCTGTACCACACAAAACTTTCTTGTAAATATGACGCAATTGGCAATATCTCTTAATAATTGAGCAACTGAAATAAGTGTTATCGTAAGATCAGAAGCGTAGAACACATTATTCAAAACAAGTTTGCCTCCAAAATCCAACGTCCCATGGATAGTAGCCCAAGTAACGCCTCCATTAGGTAAACCAATAGGACATGGAGCAATCTTAACCATATTGGTTAAAAGAGTGATATCGCCGGTCATGTGATGCGATGCACCAGAGTCAAAAATTATATCATAACGACTTTGTCTCCCAAGAAGTACTAGTTTATTTGTCTTACCAGATTCTTTTGAGGGAGCACCAGACTTTTGAGTAGTCATGAGTTGAGCTAAAGATTGCCACTGCTCCAGCGTAAAATTTGGTACTCCTGGTCCAGCAGAGTTTGATGCGTCTGCTACCTTCATCGTATTAGCTCGAAAACCTGAGCTACCTGAGTTTCGTCCTCTACCACAATTTGAGTTGTCTAAGCCCCGTCCTCTTCCTCCACCTCGAGTTGATCCTTTGTTGTTTTCAACCCACCAATCAGGATAACCATGAAGTTGAAAACAGATTGTCACTTCATGTCCAGTTTTCCCACAATGAGAACACTTCATGTTTTTGTTGTTGACTTGAACTGCCGCTGCCATAGGTGTGGAGATTGGAGCAGAAAATCCAACGGGTGTACTCTGTTCTTCTTTAGAACGAGTTGCATTGAGATGTCGTTCCTCCTGAACAATCTGAGAGTACACCATATCCAGATTAAGATCATCAACACGACTGAGAAGATTGGAACGAGAAGTACCAAAACGAGTACTGTCAAGTCCCATGAGGAATTGATGAACGCGAATCTTCTCACGATGCTTTTCGTACTTTAAAATAGCAGAACATGTACTGGTGCGACAGCAACATTCAAAACCAGCATCAAAATCAGTTAAATCATCCCAAAGAACCTTGAGACGACCAAAATAGTGCTCCACAGTATGTCCATCTTGCTTGCAAGCAACAAGGTCTAAACGAAGCTGATGATCACGAGTACCATCACTCACCGAGAAACGCCTTTTAAGACTATCCCACATCAATTTGGCGTTCTGAACCAGAGACACCGACGACCTCAAACGAGGTTCAATACTGCTGTAAATCCAGCCAATTATCATGGAATTTACCATATCCCACTCTTTGTATCAACAGAATCCCTGGACGGTTGAGCAATCAAACCATCCAAAAAAACTATCTTCCTTTTAGTACGAAGCGAATTCAACATAAGCTTCGACCATCGTTCATAGTTCTCGCCATTGAGAAGGATCAGAGTCTGCACTTGACTTGTATTGTCAGACAGATGCAAGTAATAAGGAGAGGTCAGAGACTTCTCTGTTTCAGTTTGTTCGGAAGACGAACTAGTCATACTCATGATAGAGAATACGATAGAAAAAAAATTTAGAGATGTTTTAGAGTTTTTGTGGCTTTGATACCATGCCAAGATTGGAGAAGAGCTTGATGTTCATTAATGTACGTGGGTGTTTATATACCCAATTACAAGATAAGTACAAATATAGAATATACTCTTAAGAGATCTATACAAGAGTTTATCTCTAAGGATTCTAATATATCCTATCTCTAATAAGTAGCAACGCCGTAGCCGTAATCTACTTAGCATAGCTCATGGATATGCCGAGACAGTCAAGGTTGGAAAGAAACTTCTCAAAGTCTAAATCCTTAGAGAAGAAGAAGAGATTCGTAATTGTGAATTGGTGTTTGGCTCCGGAGAAATTCTCTATTTTTTTTTTCTTTTCTGGTAATTTGCTTTTGAAATTCTAGATTTCTAAATCCCTAGCCAACACACAACAAATCAACAATCTTTAACAAATAATAAAAAAAAGTTTATATAAATATATCATTTTAATCACTATTTTCAAAATGTACCATTTTTAGGACAATTCTCTCAAATGTCATATTTTTAAGTTTTTGTCACAAAAGTAGCATTAAAAAAATGATCAAAATATTTTTTTTTTTTAATTTTTTTTTTTTTTTTTTGAAATTTGAAACTCTAACCCTCAAAACCAACTCTTTTAACTCTAAATCCTAAGTCTATATTACTAAATCATACGGATATAAGTGTTTATTTACCTCTTTAATAAAATATTTTTGTCATTTTTTTCATTAGAGACTATTTTTGTGATTAAAAAAAATTAGAGCTATTATAGGGTATTTCTCTTTTTATTCAAATAAATTTACTAAAATCTTTAATATCATGTTATATATTATTGAGAAGTCATTTAAGTTATTTTTACTAATGTGTTACTCATAGTATAGTTCTCTAATAAATTGTTTTAGTTTGATTGGTTGACATATATTTATTTCTGATTTATTTAATTCAGCTTAAGAACAACCTTATATCAATAACTAAACAAAATATACTTACCAATAATGACTATCATGAATATATATTTAAGGAAATTATATTATTAATAATCGGATTTATGTCACAAATTAATTTGTGCATTTAAAATAAATGTTTCAAGAAAAAAGATTTAAAAACTTGACATTGCCTATTATATAGCTAATAAAAATAAAATACAACTAATGGTTATTAATTATTATTACTTATATATTATATATATAATAATATAAAAATTATCTGTAATATAATTTAAAGTAAAAATTAAAATACTTTTAGATAAGAAATATATTTAAGTTTTTCCGTTAACATATCTATAAATTTAATATTTACTGTATAAGATGGTTTATTATTTCATACTTTAAAATGAATTGTTCAAGAGAAAAAGATTTAAATTCATTTTCCAGTATATTATATAGATAATTAAAAATAAAATTAAATCAATTGAACAATCATTTAAATGACTTCTTGCTTATGTGTCATTCGTAGAATACATTTTTAATTATTTAGTTTAATTTGATTGACTGATGATTTATTATTTTAATTTTTTTAATTCAGCTAAAAACTAAACCAAAAAACAACTTATACCAATAATCAATTAAATCTTATTTAAAATAATGATTATCACAATTATTTATTTAATGAAATTATGTCATCAATGCTCGAATTTGTGTCGTAAATTATATTAAACATTTAAAAAGTATTTTTGAAAATAAGAGATTTTAAAACTTTTCTTGCATATTATATTGATAATAAAAATAAAATACAATTATTAATTATTAACTTTTGTTACTTACGTATTTTATAGATAATAATATAAAAATTATGTATAAGACATTCACTATTTGGAACATAAGTTAACTATATTTACTATCATTATTGATAAAAATATATTGCGTTAGTTTATTAGTAACCGTGAATATTGAGAACATAAGAATGAAGAATGAGGGTAATCATGTTATTCTTCAGGCTGTTGTAGATTCAATACTTACACAACTTATAATCTTTATAGTTTGTATGATTTTTGAAGAAACAATTTGTATAGACTTCAGTTCAAAAAAAAAAAATTTGTAGAAACATTTTTGACATATCAAATAAGATTTGGCATTTTATTTTTTTAGTTATTGGCGGTAAAGTGTTTGGATGTTTGTAATAACTTCATTCAAAATACATATTACATTGAGATTTTGCCTCATTTGCAGATAATTTCATACGAGGATACATGTTACATTGAAATCTTGACTCATTTGCAAAAGTCTAATCGCCGTAAGTTGAATACAACTGCATATATTTTTCTTTTTAAACTCAATATCTCAATTTTCTATTTAGTAAAATTTCTTTTATTCTCTGAACTTTTTACTATCCGAGATTATTTGGATATTTTATCAAAATTTTGCATGTTTGGTGTTAAATAATCTGCATGATGAATTACTTTAAGTCATACTAACCAATGAATTTTTTGTGATTTCAAAAAATATTATAATGTATATATCATTTTAAAGATATTTTATTTGTATTATCGTGTGTATATTATTTTTAACAAATATCATTCGATGTATAAATATAATATAATACTAATTTAATGTCATTCAACTAAATTACATACATTAATTTTTTGGAAACGAGATTTGGAGCATATATTAACTATTTTACTGGTTATTGTTAATAAAAATCTAATAAAATATTAAAAATCATTTTTTATATTTAAAAAAAAATATTTTAAAATAAACAAAATATATAAATATGTTTATTTAGAAATAATATAACAAACAAAATTGAGATTTAATTAAAAATAAAATTTATTATATAACATTTAAATACATAGCAAATATTATATTATATTAAATTTTAAAATGAATTGTACCTGCGAATTCATGGATAACCACCTAATATATATATATATATATATATATATATATATATATATATATTAAAAAATAGTTGATTATAAATAATTAGTAGTTTATGTTGTTTTTAAAAAAAAACAGTTAATAACTTATATGTGTTGTTCCAACATGATTACCACACAATAATTTGACTGTTTCTATAAACAGCTTGGTAAGGAAAAAAATAAACACTAATATAATTACCATAAAACAAATCAAACAAATCTAACCATTTTTTATGGATCGCCATGCAAGACATGCAACACTTCAATCTATAAATTAATCGAAAATCCTAAAAGAAACTTCAACCATCAAACCAGGAAATTTAAATTCAAAAGAAATATCACAAAGAACAATATGTCGTCATCGCAGATCGCTATCTTTTGCATTATCTTGATTGTTTTATTTCCTCTTCATAAATGTATGCATTTATAATAGTTTTCTTTTGTTCATTATCTATCTTTTTTACCATTATAACTACATCATAATATCTTCGATAATTGTTATTTCCTTCAAATGATATTGTTGTTACTTTTCTGTTCATATAGTTGTCGATGGCCAAGGTCTTGCAGCAGGCAATGCAGCTAAAGGAACTTGCGACCCAGTGAAATGCCCCAACGCCAAAGACAAAGAAAAGATGTGTTCTTGTTGTTCCACCTTAATAAAGGGGAAGCACAGGTGTTATGCGACCAAAGAAATATGTATGGGTTGGTGCGGCAAACCATAAATTATCTCGTGACCTACAACAAGGATTTTAAAAACTTGAATAACCGTTTTATTTTATACTTCATAATATCTAGTTTCGTTTTATATGAATAAAACAAGCTTATTTAGAGCCCAACAAATACAATTTATGGTTATTGTATTTATGTTTAGGGACTTTCATATATATTCTATGTAATGCGTCTAAGTTAAACTTATTTTCACTCCTTTTTGTTTTAATTTGTTATTAATTTCTTAAACATTTTTGGCTTAATAACTAACAATAAATTTTTAAAATTCATAATTTTAATGGTAAATGTTTTTTTTTTTCTATTTTCTTCTATATGTATCACTACCACTTGTGAGCAAGAGAAAGAAAATAACAAAAGGAAAATCTAGAGATTTTTATACCCTCTTTATTTTTCTTAATCACTTTGATCTATTTTCAGTCCCTACATATATATTTTAAATATTATATTATGTATACATGAGTGTTTAAAGATTAATTCATGCAATAAAATTTAATTTTATTATACCCTCTTTATTTTTCTTAATCACGTTGATCTATTTTCTACCCAGTCACATTGATCTATTTACTCTTTTTCAATTATATAAAATAAAAAATACTTGATTAATACTAAGTTATGTTTTTCTGTTTCTGTTTTTAAATTTTTATCTTTTTATTAAAAGATATTTTTAAGACAACAACACAATATATATAGGAATTATCTTTTTATTTAAAATATATTTTTTAGGTTTTGGATAATTTTTTTATTATTATTAATTTTAATTATTACTTTTAACTCAATTTTAATTATTTATCTAATTAAAATAATTTAGTTTTTTAATTTTCTATATAATTTATAAATTTTATTCAGTAAGGGTATTGACGATATTAACCACTCTAATTTTTAACGTGAGAGCTTCGTTGCGAAAAATCATTTCGAAAATAATAGTATAGATAGACAGAAATCTTCTACCAATGGTAAGCTTTTGTAAAATTAACCCACCATAAAGTGATTTTTAAACATTATATACACATTGTTTTGGTCGAACATTATAGAAAAATTGTTTATGATAGCCTTTTTTTAGTTTATTTTCACAAAATAGCCTTCAAAAAGAGGAAAATAACCAAAATATTTCATTAAACAGATATATATATATACACATTTATAACCCTAGGGTTAATTAATCTAAACTTATATTTTAGAATTAAGGGGTAGGGTTTTGGGGGTGAAGTTTCAAATATTAATAAATGAAAAATAAGTATTAAAATTTTTAAAACAAAAAGGCTATTTTAATTATTATTTTTAAATCTACTTTTGTGATAAAAATTTAAAAATATTATTTGAGAGAATTACCCAACATTATGTTCACAATCTATTATACATAAATTATTATTATAACTATTTTAAAATGTAGAATGTTATCTAATGGAGTCTATTTTTTCTTTAAACTAGTTATCTGATAAATAGTTACTATATTATATCTATTTACGACGGAGACCATTATCTCGGTGTAAATTTATAAAGATTTAATCATATAAATTAATTTGTTGATGTTAATAGAAATTTATACATAATTTTAGAATTTAAGGATCTTATTAATTTAAGTATTGATGTGGAATAATATTATTAGTTTTAAAAAATTATATCTGGATAGCTTTAGATACATTTAATCTTAAGTTTTGATATTATAAGATCTTAAATTTTGATTGCCTAATAAAGTAAAAAGAAAAAGAAAAAAAATAAACAGAGAGCGAGCAGCTTAAGAAAACACAAGACTCAATCTCAAGCTCTGACAGAAGTGGTTCTCGATCGGGGGTGCTTCCTCTGAACAATACCACCAACTCTAAAGCTACCGATGAGCTCTCCCTCTCTAAGTCTCTTTTACTTTTACGTAATAATCTATACGAAGTTATCTTTTGTATCAAATATAAATTCGATATTCTTACAATAACACACGACACTGGTTAGGATAACAACAAAAATAAAATAAAAAAATAAAGCGAAGAAACGATCTTGAGATTCTTTTGGCTTCAACGCATCCTCAATAGAGAAGTTTCAACATTGCGGATCATTGTTGGATAAGGGAACGGCTCAGATTCCATGAAAAAATTGACGTGGTCTTCAACCCTGGCGAGGTATCGACCGGGACGTGGCCTTGAAACTTTCTTCACCTGAACATATCTCTTGGGAGGTTCTTGTAGTTGGTTCTCGTCTTTGTTGACGTTATCACTCGTGCAATCAGTATGAGTAAACCGTATACGCGCCTCACAAGACAACAAAGAGAACGTCATCAAGAGGAACACGATGATGAATCTGATGGTTTTAGAAACTTTTGCCATCTTTGATGAATTGAAAGAGACAAGAGATTGGCTAGGGTTTAGTTTTTTTTTTGTGTGTGAAACGAAAACTTTAGGAAATCAATTTGTGTGCGTTTGTTATATAAAGAGCTTAGGTTTGTAGAAGATCGAGATAATTGTTTCGTAATTTGAGTGAAAACCGACCTTATCTTTTTTTTTTTGTTATTAAGTGAAAGCCGACTTTATTTACAGTTTTTTCTTGAAAAATTCGCTTAGATAGTTTTTTTTTAGTTTGTTTTTCACAAAAATAGTTCTTAAGGAAGAAAATGACCAAAATATTTTTTTTAGAAGCTAAATTTTTTATTTATATGCATTTATACCCGTAGGGTTAATTAATTTAGACTTTAGGGTTTAAAGTTAAAGGTGGGTTTGGGGATAGGGTTTCAAATTTCAAAAAAAAAAAAGATTTTTTTTTTTTAAAAAAATCCTATTTTGGTCATTTTATTTTTTTTATAACTATTTTTGTGACAAAAAATTAAAAATGACTATCTAAGAGAATTACCATTTTTTTCTTTCCTTTTTTCTCCTTTATTTAATCAATAATGCTCCAACATAAAACCCAAATCAAAACCTGAGCCAAGATCCCATCACTGTTTCAAATTTCTGGTTACTGAATTTACTTGTACAGAAAGTTAACTAACCTAATCCTCTATGACAAAACGTTGTCAGTCTAATTTGGATCCCCATCAATGATGTATTTCAGCTTTTTTAATCCCAAAATCTTTAGTTTCAACCAAATAGTGGTCGACTCGTGGTAAAAAACATAACATAAACCCATTTGTACTAAATCGATTTCCGCTAGGAACACAATTATTGATACTTGGTCAGTTTAGAGTTTAGTTCATGCAATTTGTATGATAATTCAGTAACATATAAGTTAAGCAATGTGATAACCAATCCAATATTAGATACCAACTCTTTCATATTGATAGTTGGAAATGATCTTAAGTACTATATAAGATAGATGAGTCAACGAGTAGAATACCAATTAGTTTTATGTTGGAACTCATCTAACTTAATATAGTATCAAAGCCTGATCTGTACAGTCCAAAATGATCCACATTGATTTGGCACTAAGTTGATCCATCGATTCTTGCATAACATTTTGAGATTGACGCTCAAAGAACCATCATTTCGAGAGGACATATTAGTAGGGCTGGACATATTATATGTTAAATTTGATTTGATTCGTTATTCGTTTCGATTTGATCCAAAAAATCTATATATTTGTAAGTCTTCGAAACAAAGCAAATACTAAAAATCAACATCCATTAAAAATGAAGCAAATCACAAATCTATACTATTATTTGCGAAGTGATTTTTCGCATTCGAGCTCCCACGTTAAAAGTTAGAGTAGTCAAATTCGATAATACCCTTAATAAATTTTATATATAATTAATTATATAATCAAAAACGAATTTTTATTAATAATATTAATTTTATAAGATAAATCTTATATATTGTATTGTTATCTTAAAACATATCTCTCAATTTTAAAAGAAAAAAATATATGTGGATAATAGTATAGATATGTAAATATTTCCTTTTAAAATTACAACTTAATAATAAACACATATATATACATACATATATATATATATATATATATATATATATTGTGATTTTCTGGTATATATATAAAATAATAAATTATTATACTATTTTTTGAATAAATAAATGATAAACTAATAAATATTTGTAAAATGATTAAGCCCGCACGTGCGGGCAAAACACCTAGTACTAAAAAGTTTAGTAACAATATAACTGATCCGTTCCGACTTTTATACTTATAGATGTATATATATATAGTTAAATATATAGTTTTAAATATATAATCTTATATAATTATTATTTTAACATATAATTTTATTTATAAAATTGCTTATAAAACTATTAAATTAAGAAAAGAAGATCTTTATAAAAAACTATATTTTTCTAAAAACATTTTTATAAGAAAAATTATAAAACAAATAGTTTCATTAATTTTTACTTTATCTTTTATATTATGTAAATATTATTTTTTGAAAAACAAATTTGTATAATCTTTTTAGATTTATTTGTATTGAACAAAGTGCGTAAGATATCCGTGAACATTTGTAAATATCCATAACATTTCTGGATATTCGAAAAACTGGATGTCCGTATTTTATCAAAGCAAATCGGAAAATCAGATATCCGTGAAGTACGAAGCAAATCACAAATATTACAAAATATGGTATTATGTACCCACTCTACGTATTAGAGACTAAGTCTCTCACATCGATAGTTGAAATTGATCTTAAGCTGGATCAATTCAAATTGATATTAAGCTGGATCAATTCAGTTATCACCAACCAATTAAGGCCATTTAATTTAAAAAGTTTACATCAGAAAGGTGGATTACTGATATAGTTGCGGTATGTTGGCGTTTTACGGGTACAAGATGGTGAGCAACAGAGAAAAGGGACCAAAGAAGATGGTGGAGAAGAAGATGAATCAAGCCAAAGGTTACAGATATTGTAACATGAGCAAAGGGTAGAATTGTCGATGGACTAAATGTTATTAAAAATCACATCTCTTTATATAAATAAATAAGAAAAACATTGAACTCTATATCCCGTCCGTGCTAAGAAGGGGTTATATTATTATTCTACAAGGAAAATAAAAACGAAGTGTGGAGACTAGAAAGAGTAAGTAGAAAGAAAGCTACTGTAGGCAATGACATCAGACCATCCAGGGAACAAACTTTTCAAATGTCTAGTTTCTTCGTCAAGACGTTGATCAAGAACAGCTAAGTCTACTCTCAATTCTTCTTCGCTATTAGCCTGCCATAATTAACCTTGGATTTAGTCCAGTTCGAAAACAGAATACCTTAACTAAAGGGATTTTAGAACAGTAACTTGGTGTTTACCTCTAACCAGAAGATCCACTTCTCACTGCTGTTGCCACTCAGTCTCAATATGTAAGACGGAGGACCACCCGATGGGAGTTCAGGAGCTGCAATGACAAGGCCATTTCGGTTTTTACTGTTGTTTTAGTAAATGGATTGGAAAGAGAAAGAAAAAGGGAAGAGGTCTTTGTGTCTGACCTGGAGGTTTGCCATCTGCAAAAGACCATCCTGATAGTGGCCCCGTTACATTCAGAACCGAGACCCAGATCTCTTCCAATGAGCTGCACATGTAATACGGCTATAGTTAATAGCAAAACAAGATCCAACAAAAGTTTCTTTTTGGAGTCTTTTTATGCATTTTAATCCAACTAACCCCAGAGAGAGTTCCAGATGAACCCTACGAGTTCCATTTTCAAATGTTGTTGGCGGTTTATGAGTTTTTAAGTGCGGTAATTGGTTATATCGTTCCAAAATCTTGTTGGCTTTGGCAGGGAACCTCCCATTTGTTGTTACCACACAGGAAATAGGGAAAAGTGCCTGCAGATACCAAAACTCTTTACTTCAAACTGAAAAAACG